>JADANM010005346.1:2669251-2683871 GCA_026213755.1 Eurema hecabe | reverse complement strand
TTTGTCTTTGATTTCTTTGTTCTGTTATTTATGCTGTAGCCTTTGTATAAGTTGTTATTGTATTGGTTTAATTAAATTATTATTAGGGATTGATGAAATGTGCGTGTGTGTAGGTAAGTACATTATAGCGATAGAGATATAGCTAGATATGTGTATGTATAGTGCTTCATTGTGTTGCCGCTTCTTATTTTATTTTCAAACGCTTTTTATCATATTTATCTATAGGCGTGGTACGGATAACATCGGTAGTAAGGAGAGGTGTGTACGATCAAACCGAAGCAACTCTTAGGTGAGGTACACGACAAGTTTGGTTAGGTCAGATTAGGTGGGTAGGTTAGGTTAGGTTAGGTTAGGAAAGTGGAGAGAAGCGAGTCTGACATAACCGCCTCCTTCTCCCCCGAGTAGCACGCGGTATAGGTAACTGGATTTGACACCGTCAAGAAAAAAAAAGGCGATAGAGAGCTCGTCGAGACGGTATGGTAGTGGTTGCGTCAGCGTGGCTTGTGTTGTAGCCATCGGCTGGAGCTGATGCGTCAGATATACAACATGAGCGAGGCGTGCGAGGAGGTGGCCGCCCCCCCGCTGCCCGCACCCCCCTCGTACGCCGCGCCCCCCTCGCACGCCACGCCCCCCGCGCCCCCGCCCGGCGCCGCGCCCGACGCGGACCTGCTGCGGTGCCTGTCTGCGTGCGCGCAACACACGCGCCTGTCGCTCGCCAACCTGCTGCCCTCGAGGTTGGTGCGGAACGTAGAAACAAATCAGATCGCCTCTAAGACTTAGGCTAAGCAGACATGACTGCATCTCGCTTACGATCAGGCGTGATCGTGGTCAAATGACTGCTTATTTATCATGAGAAAAATTCGACATGCTTCGGGTAATCGAGTGTGGCTGCATAAGTTACAAGGAATTATTTGAACATTTCTATATTTGGAGAATCGGGGTTCAATCTTATCATTTTTGTAAATCTAAATTGTCAAATTTATGTTTGGAATGCTCGACTAACAAAAAGTACTGTAAAGGAAAAGATGTACTGTTTTGTTTCTGCTTTTATTTACATATATGTTTAACAACACGTTAGGCTTCAGCGCAAGCTTTGCTGTAAAGGCTTATCCACTATATTACAATCGACATATGTATTAAAGTCCATAGTTTTTGTGTTCGACTCGCTAGTCCAAATTCAAGTGTCGCTTTGCAAATATAATACTCTCACTCTCAGTATCGCACGCAGTTCGGCAGACGTATTACAATGCTAGTTATCTGAAAATTCATATCAACATAATTACCCGCATTCGTTAGGAATAAACGTTTCGAAATTTCGTATTGTAACGCTCGCATGTGCTTAACGCTTCCAAGTGTATTTACCTACGCATAACGCACGATAACGTTAGCAAACGTTTTCTTTAACGTCTGGTGAGAAAATTGATTAAAGAAAACGTTAACAGGCAACGTCTGGAGCTGATGCGTGAGATGTACCACAATGAAGCGGAGTTGTCTCCCACTTCGCCAGACCATAACATCGAGTCGGTGACCGGTGGTGATCCATTTTATGACAGATTCCCGTGGTTCCGCTTGGTTGGACGGTAAGGATTTGATATAAGGACCATTAACACTATAGAACAGATTAGCTATAAGGAATGACGACAGTGATGAACTCGACATTTTTGATAAGAATTTATTTAGTTTTAAGAAAATTATTTTGACTACCTTATTAAAATAATAATGACGTTTAAATATAAACAATACTTTGACATTGAAATTAAAAGTTAATCAAATAAGATTTTATTTTACTGTTTAATTTTTTAACAAATTCCATATACGTGTATACTGTTTCGAATTTTTAGGGCACCTATAATTAAGTGGGCAATTGTTAAATTACTGGTGCGAAATTGTAAGATTCAATCATAAATTGTTGTCCTAGTTGTTGGTGCTCATTATAAATAAATGGAAACGTAAGTCGTACGACTTATTGTATCAAGTATTGTCTTATGGATTGATTTTTTTTCTTACAATAATATGAAAGTTAATTTAACAACTCATTTGAACGTTTGCAGGAGTTTTGTATACCTGTCGAATCTTCTGTACCCGGTGCCTTTGATTCACAAAGTGGCTATTGTGAATGAGAAGGGAGACGTGAAAGGCTACTTGCGCGTGGCTGTGCAGGCGGTTGTCGATGCTGAGAAAAGTGAGTATGAAGGATATCGCTATCCTTAATCCTAGTTAAGCTGACGGTAAAGTTAATGCTATAGCTTAAACTAAAACTTATTTATTACTAACGTTAATGCTAACTTTAAGGCTAACGTTAACTTTAAACCTAACGTTAACGTTAAACTTAACGCTAATGATAACGTTAAAGTTAACGCTATGGCTAACAAAACAAAACGGAAGGTGAAGTTAAGATCAAGGATTCTATTATTGTTTAAAAGTTTTGCTTTTTAATATTTAAAGTTGCCATCATTTAAAAAAAAAGTTTCCACGGATGAAACTTGTGTAGTAACTGTAGTATCTGAAAAAATTAAACGAATGCAAATTGTTATTCATCTAAATATATTTATATGTTTTCGTAGATAATTCAGAGTTCGTGGCCGGCGTGAAGCAGTCAGCGAAGATCTCGTTCGACGACGACCTGGCGCCGGCGCGCTCGCGCGTCAAGGCGCTGTCCGCCGTCGACAAGAACAACGCGCTCAACGTGGAGGACCGCCCCGAGCAGGACTCCAATATCAAGATCGAAGGTTGGTGCTCGTATGACGTTTTTAATGGGGTTGGTTAGGTTATAATAAGCGTAATAGAGGGTCACAAGATTATGGACCGTGGTAAAAATTAAGTTTTGGTGTAAATTAAAAAAAAAAAGGTGTTTATAGATTTTTTGAGGACGTGTGCATGTATAATTGATACAAAGAACTATAATAATGAATTTGATTGAATTTAGTCACGCAGGTTAGACATTAGGCTTAAGATTAACACAGAATAGTTTTTACCTTCTATAAGAGAAAAAAGCAGATATTTGACCCCAATATCGTCTGATATTACGCAAAGATCCAGTGGTATCAGAAATATTTATTATTATATATATTAGCGGGACTATGTCCGAGGACAACCTGGCCTGAATGATCATTGCTGAGGAATTATAAATTAATGCATGTTTATTAGAAACTAGCTGTTGCTCGTGACTTCGTCCCCGTCGGATCAATTTCTATTATTATTTTATAGTGAGTCAATCTTAGAAGATAGACATATGCTGTCGCGGTCTTTTTTTTAGATCATTTAAAGAGGAATAATTCTTTCATTCATATTTCTTGGTATTTTGAACCGTTTTCGCAGCGCACGCAAAGGAAGCCCTCAAAGATGAATAATTTTCTCCGTTTTTTCCATATTTTCCATTATATCTTCGCTTCTATTAGTCGCAGCGTGATGTTATGTAGCCTAAAACCTTCCTCGGTAAATGGTCAATTCAATAATAAAATAATTTTTCAATTGGAAAAACAAACAAACAAACTCTTCAGCTTTATATATTAGTATAGATTTAAGTTTCATTTAAATAAGTTTATAAGGTTTAACATGGTCAGAGAATAAAGACTTATCTTATCTTATTAATGGGATTTATATTAATGAATTGGAGCTACGTGTGTAGAGAAGTTGTAGCGACAGCTACTAATGAGCCGAGTTCTGAATCGCGCTTATGATATTTGTTTCGAGACTTAGTTTTCGAGGCACACGGCCAAATACTCATACGCAAATCAAATTTAAGCACGCCTTAAGACTCGTAATATTCACAGAATTGTATGACGAATTGTCAAATCGGACCGATTTAAGTTGTACTTATATTTAAGTTGCGTTTCAGTATTCCGCTATTAGAGTTGTATATATATACAATCACAATGTTTCGATATGGAGAGGTTGTATATATATATACATATCGAACCATTGTGATCTAACGGCCAGTCAGTGGTTCGACTGGTCGAGGTATGTACTCATGGTGTGACGCGCGCGGCAGAGCTGGCGGGCGGCGAGTGCGACGCGGACAGCGGGCGCGGCGACAGCTCGCTGGCATCCGAGGCCAAGACGACGAGCTGCCCGAGCACCTCGCGCCCGGCAAAGAGTTCACCTTCCGCGTCACCGTGCTGCAGGCGCACGCCGTCGCCGCCGACTACGCCGACGTCTTCTGCCAGTTCAAGTGAGACGACCACCAATCTTCTATAATATAAAAATGAACCGCAAAATGTGTTGATAAGCGCATAACTCGATAACAGCTGAACCGATTTACATAATTCTTTTTTTAGAATAATCCTGGATGTACGAGGATGGTTCTTAAGCAAAAAATAAAAAGGTAGGTGTTTAGTAGGCTTCGGGTAGAATCAGTATATCGTGAACGAAGTCGCGTTGGGCCGGCTAGTTTTTTAATAAAAAAAAACACTTCATTCATACACATCTGACCTTATTGATATATACCTTATAATACACATAGCAAACGTAAAATCGAATATAACAATAGACGGCCTTATCGCTAGGAAGCGATATCTTCCAGGGAACCAGAACCATTAATCTATTTCATCACCATGGATGCATAAATTCTTGAAGCCACCCACTATACCTGCCAGGGTTACCATCATCAGGGTTGCAATAAATAAAGATAACTGTTATTTACCAGGAAAATATAATATTAAAGTATGTTTATTTATTCTCGTAGCTTCCTACATCGCAACGAAGACGCGTTCTCAACGGAACCAGTAAAGAACGCCGGCAAGAACACGCCCCTAGGCTTCTATCACGTACAAAACGTAAGTTATCTATGTTCTTACTTTAATCTTCTACTAAGAGATTTTGCCATCAGTCTCTTATGTTGAAGATTTTTTGATCTAATATATCTGTCTGTGGTCCGATCACCTTTAACAATTCATGCGTTTTAGTTCTCTGTATAACAATTCAAAAATATTATATTACTTTTTAATTTATAAATTATGAAAATTTTGCTCCTTTGATATATAATGATTTACTTATATTGTGGTTTGCAGATCACCGTGCCTGTAACGAAGTCTTTCGTCGAATATATAAAGACTCAACCGATCGTGTTTGAAGTGTTTGGCCACTATCAGCAACATCCTCTGCATAAAGTGAGTATATACAATATACACGCTTACATAGTACCATTAATTTAATTTCGATAATATACATTAACCAAACTTGACTTTGGGCGGAGGACATAAATAATAAATAAATAAATAATAAATAAATATTTTCAGGACATTTTTACACAGCGCCATCTAGCTCCAAGCTAAGCCGAAGCTTGGGTTATGGCAACTAGATAACGGAATAAATTACATAAATTGTTCATTGACAAACTTTACCCGATTTAATTAACAAACGTCACAAGAATATTTACAGACTGCATTATTGAAAGCCTGTGTTTAAGTGTTCGTAAGCATCAGGGGCCGCCATAATGTTTTATTTAGAGAACCCACAACCATGTTTTAATTCCTTTACTTAAGATATAACACAACCGTTACTACAACGTGTGTTAAAGGCAATCGTTAACAAACGAATATCATCTAAAACATGGGAACTCTCCTTTTTATTATATTTTCGAGGTAGGTGATGACATGTTTAATCATGATGTAATATACGACATGATGTAATAATAATAATAATAATAATAATTTATTTAGTTTTAAGAAAATTATTTTGACTAACTTCTTAAATAATAATGACGTTTAAATATAAACAATACTTTGACATTGAAATTAATAGTTAATCATAAGTATATAATTTGTACTATTTATTTTACTTATTGATTTTTTTATAATGTTTAATTTTCTAACTAATTACGTTTATTGACTGTTTCGTTTATTGAATTTTTAGGGCACCTATAATTAAGTTGGCAATTAAGCACTGGTGCGAAATTGTAATAATCTATCATAAATTGTTGTCCTACTTGTTGGTGCTCATTATCAATAAATAAATAAATGTTCACAGGACGCGAAGCAGGACGGTCCCGTAGGGGGGCGATGTCCCCCGCGGCGCATGCTGCCCCCGTCCATCCCGATCTCGGCCCCCGTGCGCAGCCCCAAGTGGGGCGCGGCCAGCGTGGCCCCGCCCTGCTGCTCGTCCCACCTGCACTCGAAGCACGACCTGCTCGTGTGGTTCGAGATCTGCGAGCTCGCACCTAGCGGGGATTACGTGCCCGCGGTTAGTGTGACCCAACCCTATAAAGCCTAGAATAAGCCAAGCAATTGAAGTCGAATAAGAGAAGAAATAAAACTGGAAGACATAAAAAGACCAACATATTTAAATTAAGCTATTTAAGCGCCATATAACAACCCAATAATGTAACTTAAAATATTAAACTCACACTGTAATAAAGGAAAATATTACAATTGTAAGCTAATGCATACTCGTTCATAAAAGTTAAATTCTCCTTAAACGTTTGACGTTATACCTCATATACACATACCCTAACTTATGTCATCTTATATACGCTTTCCTCCCAGGTGTTCGAGCACAGCGACGACCTGCCCTGCCGGGGGCTGTTCCTCCTGCACCAGGGCATCCAGCGGCGCATCCGCATCACCATCCTGCACGAGCCCTCCTCCGACCTGCAGTGGACTGATGTCAGGGAACTCGTTGTTGGTGAGTGTCTATACGTTTTCGTTTAGAAATTTTGAGGATTTTAACCCTAGAGGGGGTGGATTTTAACCCAAGAGTGTATTATTAAAGTTTTTTATCACGAGCGGCAAAATGATTATAGCACGCCCTCCCTAGGGCTAATATACAATAGGAACGACAAATAAAAGTGTTTGACACGGCAATAACTATTTTTATGTGTCTTGTTCTGTATAATGGCAACGTTATACAGGACAAGGCATATAAAATTGCTTTGTTTAACAACTTATGTACGCGTATTTGACGCAAAAAAGTACTTACAAATAAACGTTAACTCGAACGTTAGAAACGCCTAGTTTAAATTATATCCTTATTATATTACAATTATTTTTTAACAATCAGCGCCCACAGAAAAGTTTTGATTTTTACTTAAATCAATCATTAAAGATTGTTCTTTCTGAACTATACCTATAGTTAACGTTGTTGTTAGCGTTACTGCTTTGTAACGGTAACAATAACGTTGTAACTCAATAAATATTATTTTTAAGCTTACCTTAGTTAGCTTAAATAAATTGGTTTTATAGCTATAAAAAGAACCAAAGAGAACTCCGATAGTGCTAATTATTGGATTTATAAAAAATTAACAAACTATTATATCATCACAGCATGCATAGTCTGTCCTAAACTATATTTTTCATACTAGATTGAAATTTTTATTAATTATATGTATAGGTCGTATCCGCAACTCTCCCGAAGCAAACGAGGATACAACAGATGGTGATGAAGATGGAGCTCTGTCTCTTGGTCTCTTCCCTGGCGAGAGACCGAATTTGGACGATAGGGCTGTGTTCAGGTAAATATAACCTGATTAACTTATATAGCATCTCATATATCATAAGTTTGGATGGAATCTAAATCAATTTTAAAACTATGGTATAATATTTGACATAGTATTCTTCTATGGATATGTAGACATTTCAAGACAGATAAATACTTTCAAAGAATTGTTATACAAATATTTATAAAAGCTTCTTAGCAATAAAGGTTACTTTTAATTAAAATAATATGATTTGGTCAATATAATTGAACTTTGTATTGAAGAAGTAGCAAAAAAACGTGCCTACAACTACGGATAGGAACTATTTTGATTATACTAATTAAAACTAATAACTTGGTAGCTAATAAAAATAATATTACTTATTATTGTTTTATCTGTGACAGGTTCGAAGCAGCGTGGGACAGTAGTCTCCACGGCTCCCCACTTCTCAACCGAGTGAGCGCCAACGGAGAAGTGGTCTACATCACTCTCAGCGCTTACCTTGAGGTGAGATTCTATCTTACCATCGTTATAATTATCAAAAAAAAATATTCGTTATAATAATAATTTTATACCTTAAACCTTTAACTAAAAAAATATAATTTCGCATCTTTCTTATGAATATATCAACTATACCGGTATAAGGAAATATAAAGAATTAATCATCAAAATATGTGTTCATGCAGAGTTTAATCAATCTAGATGCCAAATTTCTGTTTGTTTTCTATGGATGAAAGACTAACAAACATTCCTACAACTTTACATCTTCAAAAACTATCTAACTCTACGTAAAATATTCACGGTGTCTCCCAAGGATCTATTCTGCGCCCCTCACAATTCACAATATACATCAATGACTAATGTTACAGATTGAGAATTGCGGCCGACCAGCGATCATCACGAAGGACCTGTCGGTGGTGGTGGTGGGGCGCGAGGCCCGCACCGGCCGGTCGCTGCGGCGAGCGCTGTTCGGCTCGAGGGCTGCGAGGGCCGATCGGCTCACGGGCGTGTATGAGCTGAGCTTGCACCGAGCGCTTGAGCCTGGTAAATATATGACTACAAATTTATAAAATAATCTGTAAGGCTTATCTTATGATATCATAATTAGAAATTTCATTCATTAAATTGGTTGGCATAGATCGCATCTATTTTTTGCTAACAGTTCTTCAAAATTGTAAAAGCAGGGAGTTACACAATTTTGTAAAGTTCTTGATGCAAGTTAACAGTATTGGTCAAATCCTTAAGATTTAGTTGTTTATAATATATTAAACTAGCGATCCGCCCCGGCATCGCTCGGACATATTATGCATGTAATGAATTGAGATGTATCATGTAAGCTATCCTATCTTTTAAGCTGGATCAAATCACGCTGTACAAACTAATTTAAAATCGGTTTAATAGTTTACGAGTCAATCGTAGACAAACAGCGTGACACGTAATTTACGTATATGAATTTGTATTGCTATGTATTGTATTCATGTATTTACAAAAGAAAAGTATGTATATGCAATTTATTCCGTTATCTAGTTGCCATAACACAAGCTTCTGCTTAGCTTGGAACTAGATGGCGCTGTGTATAAATGTCCTGAAAGTATTTATTTATTTATGAAAGTGTATTAACGCTCCCCCCCCTCTTTCCCCCGCAGGCGTGCAGCGCCGGCAGCGGCGCGTGCTGGACACGAGCGGCACGTACGTGCGCGGCGAGGAGAACCTGCACGGCTGGCGGCCGCGCGGCGACTCGCTCATCTTCGACCACCAGGTGCCACAGATTATACACACAGCTCTACGTTACACTATTGTCTTGTCTATGCTCAATGGGTTGTGGGAAGTGGAGGTATAGAGGATCTATTTGTGCCGAGATGTATTTAATTTTTTTTTTTTTTTAATTAGTGTTAAAAAAATATTTGTAATAAATTTAAATATAAAATGAGTAACAACTATTAAGGGGTGAAGTAAAAGTGTTATAATATTGTGAAATTAGTAATAAAAAATTCAAGTAGTAGTTATATCTCATAGTAACCACAGGCTGGTGTTGCAACCCTTCTACGTGATTGAAATTGGCTTTGAAGAAATAGTAAAATATAATGTAATTTTGGTCTCCTTGTCTTCACTGTTATTTCATTATTAAAAACAAAATGATCCTTTTTACCTCTACTCTCTATAACATTGTCTGTGGATGACGTAGACTATGTGTTGACTTGTGCATGACAGATGGCGTCGTATCATACGAAGCACTGATTTAAATTTCGAACGATTAAACCAGTCTAAATAAAATGTTGCCATAATAAAAATATTTGAAATTGGAACTGTTTAAAACAATATGAACTATTGGACCGATTGTCAAAAGATATAGATAAAAAAAGACTGTAAAGATGTATAAACGCTCACGTTTTGTCAGAGAAGCTAGTAGTGTTAGCCTTATTGGTTGCTATGCTATATATTTGTAGTGCGAAGAATTTTTGGTACAATCCAAATTTGTTGGATTGATCTTTCAATTTTTCTTCTCAACTTGTTTTGGCGTGATGACATCCGACGCTTTAAAAAAAAAATTGTAAGGAGGATCTATGTAAAAAAAATGTTGATAGTACGATGATTATTAATCATATTAATAGACGCTTGAAGTTTAATAATAATAATAATGATAATTAGGTATTGGATCTGATCACGCTTCAAACTAACCCCGTGTGACGAACACGTGTGACACACGACGGCCATTAACGTATGTTTTCTCCCACTCGTACAGAAACGCATTTGGCGCAAAGTGATCTATGATTGGCCGCTGGAAGTTATCGATAGATATCAGGTCCACAAATGTTTTCCTAGCTATTTAGTATGTGCGCAATCACCCACTCGATGTACCTCTACCATTCATACTAAATAGCTACTGAAAGTTATTTGTGTACTGACTGGCACCTATCATGTCTCCCATGTTTCGATTGTATTACATTATATACATACATTGATATGCTTGTATATGTAGAATAATAACACCTAGAATCGCAATTTGAGCACGCAAAGTGAAGCCATTTCAAAGTAGACAAATTTGTCCACTTAAATAATTTAGTAGTTAGGGTATCGCATCAAAATTCGTATTTTTCAATTTTTCACATTTATAGGGTAATTTTTTAATTAATAGCAACATTATTGGTAGGTTTGTCTGCGTGTCATTGAGTAAGAACGAGCTTTTTACACTTACATATAAACAGTTTTGGCTTCACTTACAGCGGACCGA
The DNA here is from genome assembly GCA_026213755.1 of Eurema hecabe. Lineage (NCBI taxonomy): Eukaryota > Metazoa > Arthropoda > Insecta > Lepidoptera > Pieridae > Terias > Terias hecabe. The sequence goes on along the minus strand of JADANM010005346.1, from coordinate 2,673,228 downwards.
TTATTAAGGGACTATCAGTCTATACGTTTATACTTGTATATATGTAGATAGAAATGTATGCATTATATTTTATTAGTATGATCGATGGTACTATTTCATTTTGGTATATAGTTGGTTGCTTTTTGAGCGGTTTTTAGTAATTGTTATGTGTTATAGTGCTTCTATGGCTTAAAAGTATTGAAGTATTTGAATTATAGAATTTTGCTTATCATCGGGCTTTGTATAATCCTTTTATACTAACGCTTAAATCGCTCAAGGCAAGTTAGTATGTAGTACAATTTGCGTACACTTTAGTATGGTTTATAATTTCTTAGCTCTGTGCTGTTATATGAACGTGAGGCTTTTAGATACATTCTAATCAACTTAATTTTACATTTAAGTTTTTAGTTAATTTAAGTTTTAAGTTGAAAAGTTTATCTAAAAGCTACATCATTTGTTGCATGTTCTTTTAAATCGTATTTCAGTTGTTATACTTCTTTATTTCGATTTTAGACTCTATGCTACATGACTATATAACTATTGTCTATTGTCTATGGTTTATCTCTTTCAATGTAATGTTCTATATTTAAATTTACCAAATTTTTAAAACTCTTTTCCCTAAAAAAACCTATGTGTAAAATCTTCGTCCTATATAAAGTCACACAGGGTGTTCAAGAATGAGTTTTTTAATGATTTAATATAATTTCAGTGGGAGTTAGAGAAGATGACTCGTTTGGAGCAAGTGGGTCGAACTAGGCACTTCCTGGCGCTGCGCGAGCGCCTGCGACACGGACATGACAATACCGTCACACCTAACGACTTTACTAAAACTGAGAAGGTATTGTTTAAGTTATTTAGTACTTGTTATTGTTTTCTTTGAAAAAATAATAATGAAAGATATATGTCTTATTGTCTTAACTTGATGTTCAAAGCATCTTTGATAGTTAATTTTGATGTAGATACTAAATCTTCAAATTAAAATATCTTCTTATATTTTTTATAATTAAATTCTCCTTATAATTTCAATGCTTTAATTGAAAAGGTTAAAAAAATACCTTTACTTACATAGTATAGTAAGCTAAGCAGCGGAACGGGTTAAAATCTCAATTTAAGAACGAATATTAAACCTATTAATCTAAAATTTAAAGTTTAATTATTAATTATAAGTTTTTTGTTAAAATAAACACACCCTGTGAATAAAGTATGAACGTTGACAGGAGGTATCCAATATGGCGGCCAAGGCGGCGTCCGAGAGCACCGGCGCCCGCGACGAGCTCGCCGAGCGGTGGGAGATGACGCCGCGCGAGAAGGAGCTGGCCGGCAAATTCATCAAACTTATACAGGGTGAGTCAATGAGTACATTATATTATTATTCGTAAAAAAAATCTGTTTCACACAGCACAGGTATACATATTTTATACTACAAGTTAAAGCGATAGAAAAGAGATAAATGTCAAAACCAATAAGAAAAAAGAGAAAATAAGTTGCGCCTAAATGCAAATAAACATAAGACCGGCCAACAAACACCTAATGGTAATTAGGATGTTATTGCGTCTTCAAAATTTTTAGCTTTTTTTATTTTTTTTAAATGCCTCTCCCGGATCATTTCATTGTCCGGGATCATTTTCCACGTATACATTAACTTCAATCAATATAATTTACTTGTATATAGTCTAATAAATAATTTCGTACAATAGTATAATATAATTAATGACAAATAAATAACTACGACAATTATTACAAATAATTTTTTAGCTTGTAACATATCGATTACATATAATATTATTGATTATTATATATGTATATATATATATTTCCAGGACGGATAGGGTCGAGCAAGGAGCCGGAGACTGCGGCGTCGCCGGCCACGCCTGTGGACGAGGGCGTGTCGGCCGACATCTCCACGCCCAGCCTGCTGTCCTCCATACACAGCGCGAGCAGCTTCGAGTGAGTGCCTAGTATCTATTATTGAAAATGAAAAAACGTTTATTTGCATCACAATACAAAAATAAGGGCCGGGGGTAGGTCTCTTTCGCAGGAGACCGACTGGGTGGGTACCCCCACAGTGCCAGACATTCTACAGCCTGAACAGTGACGTGAAAATGTCACTGTGCTCCGGTCTGAAGGGTACTGTAGCCAGCGAAATTACTGGGTTAATGAGTCTTAACATCTGACGACTCAAAGTGGGGAGCGTCGGTGTAGTGCACCCCTGCCCGGAGTTGGGCTTTATAGCAAAGTTCCGGGTAGCACTGCATTATTGGCTGGCGCTGGGGCTATGGGCTGGCGTTACTCTTACCATCAGGAGTGCGTCCAGCTCGTCTCCCATCTTCATAGTATAAAAAAAAATCTTCTATAAACTAAAATAAAATTGAAAATAACAATTTGTAATGCTGAGGGAATTTATCAGAGGCGAAACATCGTTGACTTCCTCACTAGACTCAGCCTGTATCGAGGAAGTCAAGTATTGTATTGTAATACTTGTTATTACATGAAGTGTCTATAAGCTTTTCTTTATGTGTACGTTGTAGTTATAAACTAGAAAAGGTTATTATAGTTCTATAAAAAATGTAATTTAATAACGAAATGTAAACTTAACTTTCGTAAATCATTTCAAATGAGACTGTATACAGTGTGTTACAAAACATGTGTCCGATCTAAAAACCTTTTCGAATTAAATAAAATAAAAATCTATATCTAAAAATAACAATGCAATAAAGTTCTTAAGATTGTATATTGAGCTAGTAGAGCACGTGAACGAGAGACGGTGTTGCCATGTAGGTTTTAAATTTTACTTAGTTTATTTTTTTTTGTTTGGATTTTTTTTAATGTTATTTTTTTCAAAACGATAGCATAATAAGGACTTACTATCGGTATACAGTAAGAGATTTTTGGATCGGATACTTATTTTGTAACACACTGTGTGGAATTTTAGGCTAGATTAATTCGTGACTAAATTTTGGTATTAAATGTTCTGTCATAGAGGTTTTGTTAACATTCATAAATTTATTTCTCTACAGACTGTGCTCCCCGGAGCGCGCGCTGCTCGAGAAGTCCATGTCGGGCTGGGGCTGCGGCGGGCTGGGCGCGGGGCTGGGCGTGGGGCTGGGCGCCGGGCTGGGCGTGGGCGTGGGCTCGGGCGCGCTGTACGTGCCCGAGTGCGAGGAGGTGCGCGTGTCGGCTGCGGTCGCGCGCCGCGGGTACCTCAACGTGCTGCAGCACGGGACCCACGGCTGGAAGAAGCGCTGGCTGGTGAGTGATTCTTGATTATGCAAGTTTAGTGGGCTGGCCTACTTGAGTGGGTTGAATTATATAATAGTAATTACATGCTGCAAGGTGTAGCAATCTATATCACTGTTCTAAGTTCTGAAATGTTCTCTAATCAGTATTTTGAATGATTAAAAATTTTTCTTTTGATGTAGGGGAATATCTTATTACAAAGCGCTGAACCGGTGAATTGAGACTACTTGGTATATACGTTAATTTTTGAATGCCGCATTAAATTCTAAATAACGTGCCGTCTAGTGGATTATCTATTATTTAGTATAAATCAAATGATGGTATAAACGGTTCAATTATACATTTTGTCGACCAATTGAATAACCGACTGGCCGTTTGACCTAATGCTCTCATGTCATCTGTATATATACTATTTCGAAAAAATATCATAAGCGTTGTTGAGACCTAGTCACACTTCCTTAAATCAAGTAATCAAGCCGGCAACACTTTCGTGAGACCCTCTCGAGCGTCCATGGGCGGAGGTGGTTACCTACAGCCAAGTAGTCCTCCTGCTCGTTTGCCCGCTTTACAATAAAAAAAAAATAAAAAAGAACTATATGTATGGTGGTGGCACGCACAGGTGGTGCGGCGGCCGTACGTGTTCATGTACCGCGACGAGCGCGACGGCATCGAGCGCGCGCTCATCAACCTGGCCAACGCGCACGTCGAGTACTCCGAGGACCAGGAGCAGATGGTGCGCATGCCCAACACCTTCAGGTAAC
>JADANM010005346.1:2635560-2648695 GCA_026213755.1 Eurema hecabe | reverse complement strand
CAACATACATACGCACGCACGACTCTCACACCTACAGAGACACAACACACATACGTAAGCAAGCGCGCACGGACTTACTTAACAAGCTGCTCTCTCTCTCTCGCACACACACTCACAGAGACACAACATACATACGCACGTATACGCACACGCACGCACGTACGCACTGATCAGTTTAAATTGAAATGTTAAGAATGTGTGTGGATAGGTCTTTAATTAATCACACTGTTTAATGAAATAGTGACGAGTATAACATCCCTTGGAATCTTTGTTAGAGTCCATTAAAACGTTGATAGGTGGTATTCGTAATGTTTGCAATAAAAACGTTTATAATAATGATAAAATAATAATTGAAATTGTAATTTATACGTTTGTATTTGTTTTTGACTAACTTTAAATTTTCAATTTAGGTTAAGTAAGTAACAGTAAAGTTTTCAAAAAATTTGTGAAATCAATAAATTTAATTTAGAAAAATCAGTAATGGACTTAAAATTAAGGTTAAGCAAACTTACTCCTGATGGAAAGAGTGTTGGCACAGGAAAGTGAAATCAATCAATTCAAATAAAAAAATCGGCAATGAACAATAAAATTAAACTTGAGCAAACTTACTCCTGATGAAAAGATTGTTGGCACAAGAAGGTCAATTCAATAAATTCCAATTTTAAAAAATCAGTAATAAAGAATAAAATTAAGCTTCAACAAACTTACTCTTCATAAAGAGTGTTGGCACAAAAAGGTCAAATCAATAAATTCAACTTAAAAAAAACCAGTAATGGACTATAAAATTAAGCTTACACAAACTTACTCTTGATTAAGAGTGTTGGCACAAAAAGGTCAAATCAATAAATTCAACTTAAAAAAACCAGCAATGGACTATAAAATTAAGCTTAAACAAACTTACTCCTGATGAAAAGAGTGTTGGCACAGAAAGTGTACGGTCGGCAACTCAAGTGGGCGGTTACAAGCTGCGCACTTCGAGCTTTGGAATGTTACTGGTTCGTTCTGAATCACGTTGATGTGAGCTTTCATTGTTTCTATCTCGTTTTTGTATTTAGTAGACAGCTCCAGTTCGCTGGTTATCACTTCGTCTTCGGATTTGAGGACGTCCATCAGATACCTGCGGGTAATTTATTTTTTAGTAGACTACAAACAAGTCTTTTAGTGTTTTAAATTATTAACAGTTTCACGTACGTTTTTATCAGATGGAAGGTCTATATGTCTATCTAAAACATACTAAATGCGGGAGAAACCTCGAATCGTGCAAGTTAGAAGTGTGCTTAATGTATTCTTTGGACGTGGTGCAAATGCAGCTTAGACGATTTAACTAAAAAATACATTTCTACAAACGTTTGGAAGCCTTTGCATCCTTACTTACTTCCTCACATCTCCTAGCGTGTACGTGGGCGTACTCGCCAGACAATCGATGACTAGAATCGGTGACATTAATTTTTCCGTAGCTGTAACAAAATTAGATCATAATAAATAACAAACTACTTAAGTAATAAAATCGATATACTAAATTCCAAATAATCTTTTAGAAAAGTATCATTGGTTGTTTACTTTTATGACCAAATTCAACTGTTACTCTCCTTCGTAGACTCTGAAAAAGCGTACAATAAATAACGAGCAAACTAAATATATACATAAAAGTGTAGAGTGTACAGTGAGCATTGTGCAATGTGAAGTGTAAAGTGTATAGTGCAAATGTAAAGTGTAGTGTAGTGCGCACTCACCCACGACGTGCAGCAGCTCGTGCAGGCAGCGCGGCGGCGGCGGCGCCCACAGCACGTCGAGCCACAGGCGCGGGCACGCGGCGCCGCGCCGCCGGCACACGCCCAGCGCGCGCTCCGCCTCGCCACTGCGCAGGTGCAGCGCCACCTGCGCGCGCCATCTGACACAAGACGTGCATCGTTATTATATGTGAGCCCTTACATAACCCCCGTTCAGACCTCATTAAGATAGTATAAAAAAGGCGCTTTCTTCTGTTTGTCGCTATGTAAGCTTTAATCTATAAAACCATGCTAGTTTTTTTGTCAGATAGTCATTCAAGACGAAGGTTTATGTGTATGGTATGGTATTACAGTGTGGAATGGTGTCGTGCTGTTAAGCGTGCCACCAACACCTGAGTCATGACCAAGACCGCTCTGCCAAGAGCGACTACGACTGAGAAGAATGGTATTACATGCTGATATCCACAACTCCACGTCAAGGCACGGTTGTTGCGTGAAAGTTGTACGTCTATAATACTAAAAAAAATATACAATAGAGAAATAGCACTTACAATTTTTTCTCTTCATACAAATGCAGGATACCGGCTTTGAACCCGAGCATTTGACAAATAATCAAAGTATGGTCTTTGTCATAGTTAGCCTCGGGATCTTTCAGTACTCCGAGTATCTTCTGTTCGTATGTTTGCTTTTCACTGTCTGCTGATTTTGCCCTATTATATAAAATTATTGTGTGATAATAACCACATCACTGATATACAATAACAAGTTTAAATAGTATTAATTTGTACTAGTTGTAAAGTCCCGATTACTATTTATTTCGATACTTTCTAGGAACCTATTATACAGTCTATGATTTTTATGAATAATAATATGGCTTTATTTATAAATAAATTTCGGTCCAGATGCAGACATGGCTTCATATAACCAGCCATATATTTTTACCATGTTGTTATTAGGTGTATAGATACCGTTTTTTCGTCTGTCTCTATAGTTAGGATAATAAACACGATTTTGTATGGGGTCATCATAAATAAATCTTCGAGTTTTTTTAACAGATTCAGCGATTGACTTCTCAGACATAAGTTATGACATTCTGTGTAAATGTATCTAAACTCAGAAAGAAGGTTCAATACGTTCGACGCTATAAATGGTCCTTCGAGCCGGACAACTCACCATACATGTATGTAATGTTCTATAAGTGCATCGTAAACTAGCGTGGAGCAATTCACGTCAGTCGCTATCATATGTTCTAAGAAGATGATGAGTCGTTCCGAGTTAGATAGGAACATATGAATGAAGTCATCTGGAGACGCTTTTGAGGAGGACGGTTGTTCTGTTAATGGAGTACTGCGCGGTCTGTACTCGGTACACAGTACTGTAAAGAGAAAATTAAAATAAATTAATCATTTTTATAATGTGTTGTGGGATGTTAAAATATTAGTTGGATTTGTGTCGTGTGTTATTTTTGAAGTTTAAAAATACAGGGTGTAAAAGATTTACTTCGGTAAATTTGAAGGGACAGACATACATTTGGTTTATATTTTTTCACTTTTTCAGATCCTGCAAGTGTAGGTACTATAGTACCATAAGGGCAGAATTCCTTATTTATTTATCTAAGGCCATGAATGTTTCAAACAGCTGCTAATACGTATTAAACAGGAATTAAATTTATAACATTAATTAACTTTGACAAAAATCTTAGTCAGAATCAAGTCTTATGCACTACTGTCATGGGGGATAGTATCTACTGTTTCACTTTTTTGAAGTGAGTCTGTTACACCATGTATAGTGTATACGAATTGTAATATAAAATAATCAATACTAGATATTTTTATTAATATGTATTTAGACTTGGACTTAAAATTGTCATTGATTTCAAGTGTGGAAAAGTATATATTCTTTATAGAATCTAATTTTTCAAGAACCTGATTTTTAGATTTTTTATTAATGCTTTATTTTTCTTTAAGACTTTTAGATACAAATACATAAACTCACAATTCAACAGCTTAGTGCTTTCTTCTGGCTCATGTTGGATCAACTTATGTCCATATTTCTTCATATACATTTCTGCGTCGTCAAATTGTAGTTCTGCTATATAGTCCAACGCTTTTAAATATTCCTTCTTGTCTTCTATGATCATTTTTAGGGACCAGTCGTGGCGGTTGTGGTTTGCGGCGAGAGATAAGGCATCATCTACACTCACTTGTCGGACCACCTGAAATATTTAATAAATTGTTTAATCTGTAGTTTTGCTTCTAACGCTTAAACATTATTCTGCAAGAAAAAGTGGGTTATGTTCATACCCTAGCTCAAGTAAAGCTGAATTTTATACCCATCTGTCCAGTATTTTTGGAGCTTATTGCATTATGATAAATAAATCTTAACTCTTCATAATATAGTGTAGAAAAATATAGATTAATATATACTTATATGTAAAATGTATTCACCTTTATAGCTACATCCACATCAAAGTCAATCGACTTGTCCTTAGAATTGATGAACTCCTTTAATTTTCCTTGTTGATCATGTTGATCAATTTTAACATAGCAAGTCAGTAGTAATGTTGTATGGTCTTCAGTGGCATAGCCCTTTTTGTGTAGTTCCTCCAAATATTGTATTAGGGGCTCGAGGTGTCTAGACTCAAGGTATTTTCGGATCACATATGATGTTTCCAGCCAACCAATCGTTTTTACATATTGATCAATTGCTCCTTTAAGGTCACCCTAGTTGGAAAAAAAAGATGGATTAGTCATTTTAATATTTTGTTTATACTTGATACTGCTGAGGAAATGAGTTTTTTTGTGGTTAAACGGAACAAATTGTCTGTTAGTTCATGGGGGTAAAAACATTCAACATTTTTATTTCAATTAACGCCTGTAAGGTGTTTATATAAAATAAACAACTTAAAAATATATATATCACTAACAATAATACTTTAAGTCACTTCTATCTAGTCTGATACTAAGCAGTGCATATACTAAGGCAGGCAGATAACGGATTAAGTAAATAATAAATATACATATTTTTCTATTGTTTTCTACGGCCTAAATATTTACCTTACTATATAAATGGTCTCCGTACTGCTTATAGATCTCTGTCAACCCTTCAGCATCATAGTGCTGACTACTAGCTATCCTGATAGCGACATCATACAAATTCTTCTTGAAAAGCAACGACAGCTTCGACTGCAAATCTTTTTCGTCCAAATAAATCATCTCCTTGTTCTTAGTAAGAATGTAGAACGATCCCCATTCGGTTAAAACTGCATCTATTTCTTCAAAAGTTTTTGAGAAAACAATGAATTTGTTTTGGATATCCAGTATGGTGACATGGTGAGACTTGGGAGTGTTGGTAGAACTGGAGGGTTTATTTGAAGTTTCATTCGTGGTGATGACCAGGTAGCTACGGAACCAATTGAGCCGTAATTTTTCGCCTTCGAGAGCGTAGCACGGTCCACGTCCTTCGGTTGTGTAACAGTATATAGCCTAAAAGAATAATAACAATTATAATGATAAAACTTGTTAGAGTGCACTAAAATATTAAACAAACAGTACAGAAGGTGAACAAATGCCGTCTTATCAATAGAAGTTGTCTCTTTCAGACAATCAACAATGCATTAGGAAAATATAAAATATCAAAGTAGGTGAAGAAAATATAACATTTTCGATACCACTTCACATAGGTGCGGTAATTAAAGATAAATTATTAATAGTCAAAGTTACACACATAATACATTTATCTTTTAATTACTAATATATACTTAATTTTCACATGATGATTAATTATAAAATATAATACATTTTATAATTAATCATCATGTGAAAAAAAATTATGAATGAATAATTTAATGATCAACAAAATGAATTAATGATCAACTGAATGTATAAATGTTCGCTCACATCACTAGTGGCCACGGTGAGGCGGTGCCTGTCAGCCAGCACGCTGCAGGCGGGCGCGGCGCCCATGGCGTCCAGCACCACGCAGCGGTCTCCCCCCAAGTGGCACACCATCACGCAGTTGCGAGACACTGCGAACAGTTTATCCGCGTCCCTGCGGCCAAACAAAACTTAAAAATTAATAAATTCATTAATAAAAAGTGTTTACTGCTACTAATAAACCATTACAAATTACAAACAATGTAAAGTTATTTGATGTTTTCAATTTAATTCCTATTTCCATAACAGCAATTGATATCCCCGCTCCCTTCCGGACATGAAAAAACAATTTACTATAATACATTATGACGGACCAAATTAATGATTAATTTAACGTTCTCACTTAAAAGCGAGTCCAGTGATTGGACTAGTCCCGGTATCAGATAATGTTTTCATCTTTCCACTGCGTTGGCGCGCGATGTCTCCTCGAAATAGCGCTACAGAGCCATCTTGAAAACCAACTGCCAGGAGATTCTGGGAAATAAAGTAGGGGATTTGAAATAAGGATTGAAAGTTGAATTCAATTTTAATGTAAAGAACTTGTTTTTTGTGAAATAAATATTTTTATAAATTCAATGTTTGTTCCACCACTTTCAACTCAAAAATTACTAAACAGATTTCAATGAATACCTTTGTTAGACATGTCTTATATATAAAAATATTACAAATGCCCAAACAAAACACAACTAGCCAAATATCAGCTCTATACAATCCTATTTAATTTTGTTCTCTAAATGTTAATGAGACTTACTTTATTATCATGGACAGCGAGGGCAGTGGCCGGTGTAGGAAACATGTGTGACGGAACTGCTCTCGAAGTCCTCACACATTGAGGGTTCCCATGCCTGTCCACTCTAGACCAGTCCCATACTTTGATCAAAGGAGTTACACCAGCTTCATCTTCCTGTAAGATTTATAATTACATTGAATGAATAAGAAATTGATGAAGTTGCAATCAGACATGTGTATGATTTGAAATATATTTGAGCAATATTTTCATATACATATCATACAAGTATCCTTATGAAGCTATTACTTAAAGTTAACTAAAGAGTTAAACATTTTCATCCAAGTAAATTCTACAGAGCAAATACCATTCAATAAAACCTATTCACTTTTCCGTTTGAAAGAAAAAAAAATTAAGTTTGCATTGTAGTGAGAGCGAATACTGTTAAAATCTCTTAAAAAAATATTTAAGCTTCAAATATATTTTTTTTTTTTCATTTTATTATACAGGCAATACTTACACCAATAGTAACCAGCAGAGGGTCATGTGGTAGTTGTTGAGCGTGACTCACAGTGAGCTCATAGGCTTTGAACGAAGTGATCTCCCACGAGCGAGATATCAGATGGGCCCAGCCAGTCAAATCACAGAGAACTACATGATTGTTGCCACTTGTAGCTACTGTCACTTGAGTATCCTGAAAAAAGTATATTTGTGTGTTTTCGATTGGTATTCCTATACCAGCCTCATTAATTCATATCCTTTTGAACAAACTGCTATGTCCTCTCACCCAAAATACAATTTAAAATATAATCAATTTTTTATAATTATAGAAGCACACTAGCACTATATAATTAACTGCATATTAACAAGTATACAAAGCTACAAATTTAAGATATCTTATCAGCAATACGAATCTACGGACTTCATTTAATATGTAGTTATTTGTAAAGTTGACAGTGTAAACTAATATTGTTAAAACTTAAAAGAGTATACCTGTAAGCATTCTGCAATTTTTCCATTATCGATATTGTTATGAATATCAAAAAACGAAAAACGACGCCACTGTAAAAGTAAATAAACATTTAGAAATCTTTAAATCTTTTGCATGTTAAAATCAATAGTATGTACAAAATACTTGTAAGTTGTAGGTGAGTTTTGTTTACTCACTTAGTATTTATTAATAATGCCAATTTTTAGGGAGGAATTACCTCTAAGAATGCCATTTTATAAGGATTTACACCTAAGTCCTAATGTTCCTATGTACACAACATTGAATGTGCTTATAATTTTAGTACCAATAATTATAGCAAAATTTCCACAATTACAGAGAGATATAGAAAACCACTTAAAATATTACTTGATTTTTTGTAAATTATGATACACGGTGAACTGTGAAGTATGAATTGTCAAACTCTGTAACTAATAAATATTTTATTTATAAATTTTTTGGTTGGTCTGATGACATTGACATCTGACAAGTTTGCTGATATGTGACATTTTACAAAAAAGTATCGCCATAAGTCAATTTAATTAAAAAAGCTTCAGTTCATGATGAAAAAAAAAAACGCAAACATTAATCATAAGTTACATTTAATAAGTTATACATTGTTAACATTTAAACGTTGGTTGGTTGATTAATTTCTTGAATTGGATCAGACACAGTTACTAATGTATAAAGCTGCTTATACTCGACCGTCTCTATTTTTAAATTTACATTATTGTAACCATCATTATATTGTAGTACACTAAGAGTTTGTTGTCTTGTTACACTGGAAAAATACGTATGCGCGTACATTTTACTACCAAAACAATCATGTAGAATATAATATATCTTACTGTCTTAGTTACTTACTTAGAATTAATCTGTTGTAAATATCTTAAAGCAGCATATTTACCAATACGTAGTATATTTGTTTCTATAGAGTAATTGGCTAAAACCAACCTGTAACATTCAGCGCATATAATATTATGTACATAGTTAATGATTATATATGTACCTCAATAATATAAAATTCGACGTTACCTTCTATACATGTCAATGTAATCGTCGTCTTCATTCCAGGCTAAGTTGGAAAAACCATTACTGACCACAAATTGCTCTGGCGTCAAAGCGACCGCACCTCCAAAGCTAAAAATAATTGCATGGTATCGCGTCTGTTCACAGAATAATATAATGAACAATTAAATAGTCTTTAAATTTAGCGTGTTTTTAGATACTAATGAAGAAAAACTATAAATATAACAATCAACGTTTCCATCACATGAGGCTCGCAAAGATACTGGCCTAAAATAATGCTTCATGAAGTTTTACATTTTTATTTTTTTTTTATGTTAGTAACACCATCTCAGTTTTATTGTATGAGGATATTATAAAAAATATGTTCACCGGTATGGTCTTCTCATATCAGCCAGCAGTCTCCTTGGGTGCTGGCCACAACGGTACAAGTTACGTGTGTCTTCGGGCACAATATGAGGGTCGTGGAAGATGAGGCACTGCCAGCCCTCGGGACGTTTTGTTTGCGCAACTTCGAAACCTATATTGAATAGCTCTCCTCGCTTGTATGGGAGACTTGCGTTTACTAAACAAAGGAGGTTTTTCAAGGATTTATGTGCCTTTAGTATTTTATAATTTATACGGAATAGGAGGTGCATCTGTATACTATGCTTTCTATTACCCATAGGTCCTGACGTTTACAAAAAAATAAATTATAAAAATTTTGTTTTTATTTACTTTGCATTTCCTACATACTCGTATACAAGGACAAATACAAACGTAATCATTACAAGCAACTAACCACTTATAATTGGCTGCCTTTTCATGTTTAATAGTGACTCCTTCCTGATTGGCAGGAGCCAAGCAAAAAAATAAAAATAGTAGGTAAGGAAATTAAATTTGCTTTCTATAATATAAGTAATATTTCATTAGTCTGCTGTCTGGTTGAAACGCTGATATAAGGAGTTAGATACTATCGGGAATTTATTTGCTTCCCCATAATGTTTTATTTTTACGAAGAAGAAATTAACGCTGCAGAGCTCACGTTACGAGCAATCATTACTAAGAAACACTATAGGGAATAAAGTATCGCAATTTTCAGCTGAAGATCCTTGTGATAATAAAGTAAGTATGATAATACTAACATTTGTAAATAACAAATATTTGATATTCCAACATTTGCTTCATTAGGAATGGATGCATGTAGTAAATAAAGCTTGCCAGATAGCTTTTTATGGTTCTGAAAAACGTGGTTAGTACAGTATACCAAGGCGTAGTATAGTAAGTACGGTAATCTTCTAAAATTTGTAGGACGCATGACTTTGGAAACTCTCACGCGGTATTTTGATGACTTGGGGTGCTTTAAAAAGAGAGCTTACATATTTTTTAAAAGCCGGTTACTCACTTCAAGGCTTCCAAGGTACGGCGATGATCATTTTACTGAATGATGGCTCGTTTGTTCGTTTGCCCATTTTTTATACGAAAGAAAAGTTCTCGCGATCGGGTGTGGCTAGTGTTACAACACTATATGCTTAGAAGAAGAAAAGAGAAAATAAATACATAACAAATACGTTGTATAGTAGTATTTAAAAATTTAGTAACTACAAACCGATTTGCTTATTGAACCACCGCGTTTGCGGTATATTTTTGACTTAAGTTTAAGGACAGACGCGCACTACGGTTTCTTGCCACGCGGCAGAAAACAGCAGCGACATTATGTCGCATATAATATGTATATACTGTACCAAACAGCGGTGGTTCGCCGTGAGTGCGCGCTATACAATTTAAATATGTTTGTTACAGTATTCACAGTTTTTATCCCGCGCGGCGAAAAGCTCCTAGTGCGCGCCTGACATTATATTTTGAGAGATTCCACGGTTCTAATACGACATGTTCAACTAAGAGTTGCTAGTTAGGTACAACAACGGTGGGTGTAGTTTTGTATATAATATAAAGCATCATTTGTATTTTTTAAGGCAATACATAAGAAGTATTCTATAAAATAGTATAATAATATGAGAATCTGACTTATTTGTTCCGTGTAAAGGTACAATGATGGCGGCGTTCTGTCGCGGGATGCAGGCGGTGGGCGAATGTATACCACCAGTCACTATATCTATATACATGTTCTCCAAGCCGTATAAACCTATAATTGATGAGTCTTCAGGAACTGGACCTGAAAAAAAATATTTTTTGTCCTTTTCTATCACTAGGTAATATTATACTCCTATCTTAGTCTTATGGACATCGTATAGTATTTGGAGGAGAAGGAGGCGGTTATGCTGGTGTCACACAAAATGGTGCCACTATCGACTATAAACTACCGGTGTTCCTCCGCTCACCATGATTCGGACGTTCTCGTGAGGACGCCACTAAGAGTTTTCCACGATTACCTTTTAAGAGCCGACTGGCACATATTCAATAACAATCTAAGATTTTCAAGCTATCAATGACTAGACATAAACTATGGTGTTCATCTTATGAGCGATCTGACAAAAATGAAGCTAAAATAGTGTTATTATTTGAAACTGAACTAACAATTAGCACTGCATTGGCTATGAGCTGGCGTTACTCTTACCATCAGGAGTGCATCCAGCTCGTCTCCCCTCTTCATATTATATATGATAACTTCGCTTCGAGATTATAATATAATAGGTACTACAGAAAACCATATGAAATTATATTCTATTATTAACTGAAGTATGAGTACCTAAGTTAGGCGGTATTAAAGGACATAATTCATTCTTCTCAGCTTCATAGCTCTGAAAGTAATAATATAACCCATCTTTGACCACGTGGTTTTCGGCGGGAATTCCATTTGACACATTGCCATCGTCACAAGATGCGTTCTTGCCACAGATTATATGACTTGATAAAACTTCTGCATTTTGTGATATATTCACTGGAACTATTTGAAGATATTTCGATTTTAAACTACAATGAGAGATATTTTTTATTAAATATTAATTCATTTATCAAAAAAATAAAACTAAATACATGACATAGAAGGCGGAAAAGGGGGCCTTATAACTAAGTAGTGATTTCTTCTAGACAACCAAATATAATATTTGTTATTAAGTGAAATATTTTAATATCTCTAATATTATGAAACATGACCCTGCTATTAGTTTTTAATTTTTAATTAAAAATTGTCGCTTCAACCAACTTCGTAAAATTTGCAATGTCAAAAGTTAACATCTTCCACTTACAAGTATTACTGCTGAAAAGGAACTGTTTGCTTGCAAAACCTTATAAAGCATTTCTTAGAAAAAAGCATCCTCATATACAGACGAAAAACAAACATCAAAGTTTAATAAGTATTATACTATAACACTATATAAGTACAATCTCTTAATGTTGATGATTTTTTTGAAAAAAAAAAACTTTGAATTTATTGTGCCGCAATAAAGCCTTTGCAAAACATTAAGTGTTTTGCAAAGGCTTTATTGCGGCACAAACGTTATAAGAACCTCCATACGTTTGTGTGGTGTTTCATGATTGTACGGATATTCAATATTCATACAATCATGTCATAATTTAAGAAGTGGTTTTAATATATGTAGTAGTATTTTTCGACTGCATGACAACTACGGGGGTAAAACGGCTAACGCGGGTAGAAATTGAAAATAGTGTATAACTCACTGCTGCCTTTGTTTAGTTTCATTCTGTATTGGTGTAATCCAAACGGCATAATAAAATGAGACGGCAAGGTGATTCAAAAGACCTAGTATTGCTACAAAAAGAAAAAAGTATGCTATCTTTCTCGATGTTTTAAATTGAGCCATTCTGAGGACTCTTTACAATAATCATAATAAAAAAAATCGGATATAATATTATGAATAAAAATGTTTTTGTTATGACATTGACAATTTAAATCAGATTTTTGACAGTTAAATAGGTACTTAATAAATTATTGTTTGTAAATATTTGATGGTTGTATCTCATTGCATGACATCGCAGATGCTATAATGTAGTGGCTTCTATAAGTCTATGAACAATTTATTTTGAAGGCATTTTAAAGTTAAGATAATTGTGGGAGTGTGCGCCAGAAACTATATAAACTCTACGTGAATGCAGATTTAAATAATACAAGCCGAACAATATAATTTTACATTTAAATATTTTATATATTTGAACTAGGTACTGGCGCTAAATTGAGTGTTCTGAAAAACTATCTTTGACATTAATAAAGATCTGTATTATTTTGGGTGACAAACACGTTGTTTCGTATAATATTTTTTTTTACAAAATTTTTGAAAATGCCGAAATACTATAGATTTAGAGCAACGACGCCAACTCGAAAACCAAAAAGGAAAGAAAAAGAAAGGGACAAAGAAATTGAAAGGTAGGCGATTTAATATAATTAGTAATATATTTATTAAGGATACCGAGATTTAATACTGAAGATTATCATGTGTCCTTTTCTATATTGTTTCAATGTGTTGTATATTCCTGCATTTTTATTCAAACAATGCCCTAGGCTGGCTCATATCGAGGGTGGTACTACTCTCCCATAGACAGCCGGCGTTATCTAAAAAATTAAAAGTTGAATTTTTGATTTCGGCAATAGCAAGATTGTGTATGTTAGATTTTTAAAATGGAGAAACCTAATTTACTTTGTTTTTAAATACAGCACACTTTTTTAACAAGCACTAATTATGTAACATTCATTTAGGCACAAATACGAAATGGAAAATAACAATTGGTTGGATTTGACACTTGCGTGCACGCCGACGCCATCTTGGTATCA
>JADANM010005346.1:2596567-2629269 GCA_026213755.1 Eurema hecabe | reverse complement strand
CAGAGACAGAAAATTCCAGTTGGAACTGACTCATGTTGGAAAAGATTTGATTAGAGCTGGAATGAAATTTCGATATACATCCTCACGAAATTAGTTGGGACTTGTACGATCTAAATCCAATTACGACGGGCCCCAATTTGGATTCAGTCCGATACCTGGAATGATTCGGTTTGTTTGCTCTCGTTATATAGATGAAACTGTTAACAAATACTGTGGGAATATTTTAACGGCTAAAATTTTGATTTAAAAATGTTTAAACTTAGAATAGGAGTCGCTAGTCATACAGAGTTATAGTACGCGTCGTTTATGTTTAGCGATTGACGAGAATAGCTGCGCATCGGTAGAATCGCGCTCGTAATTAATTAACGAAAGACAACACGACGGGGACAACCAATCAACGTTCGCGCACTCGACAATCACGCGCCCCGCGCGCCGCGCCTCTACTTCAGTACCTTATTTTTGACTTCTGCGAAGGTCTCGTTCAGCGCTAAAGATTCGTGACGCGTACTATACAGAACTTAGGAAATTCTAGCATGTTAACTTAATGTTATGAAAATTAACTTTCAAATCTTATGTTAAGTTTTCAAATTGATACTGTATTTTACGTTATCTATAGTTCATATTTACTTTATAGTAGCTATAAAGCAATTCATAATTTGGTTATCTGAAAATCATTATTCCATTTCATAACTCCACGTTATTGTCAAGATAATGTAACGAAACGTTGTGGAATTAATATATAAATATTCAAAACACAATCACAGTTCTTAAAACATTTTTGGAATGTAGATCTATACATATAATAAAAACGTAACGAGTCGCTGTTTGTACATGGTAGATATATGAGAAAAATATTATAGGAGACCTTTATTATTTTTGGAATTTTTGTCTGTTTGTCTGTTTGTTTGTGCACGCTAATCTCAGAAACGGCTTATACTATCTAGATGGGGTTTTCAATGATATAATGATGTAATGATGTAAGCTTCACTTAACATTTAGTGTTTAATTCATGTCAATCGGTTATGGCAATTTAAATAATCACGTTGAACTTGCTGAACGTTTGTTGGCATTTTAAAACATGCTGCCCAAAGTCACTTTTCTACGCGGGCAAAATCGCTGGCACAGCTAGTCAATAATAAAACGATCAATATTATAAAACTTAAATGCTACAAAAGCTTCGACTAGCTTGAGACAGCTGACAGGCTCTAATGAAATGCACGTCAAAACGGGTTTAAGACATATTGAAAAACTTTATCGGAGTCCACAATTTTGCTGAAAATATTCCTTTGATCACTCTATCCGTGAAAGTTGTTATTTACCTTTATGTTTGCAATGTTTCGTGTGTTTCATTGAGGTTGGCAATACTGTGAATAAATTAAATATGTTGCTAGATTTAAAAATTATTATTATAAGGGATTATAATAAGACGATTAATTATTAGTTTTAGTAGGAATTTAAGTGAAATAATTGTCATATATCTATCAATTTAACAAGCTCAAGTGTTCGTTTCGATAGTTTAAAGTTTTGCATTTTGAAGTGCTTTGAAAAGTCACTTACTATACGACATCGGCGACGCGACCTAGATTACTTATATAACGTTTTTAAAGAAGCCTGGCATATTTCCAAAACTGGTTTGATTCCAAATTATGAGGGTGGGATTCATGACTTGCGAGGTTATACTTTTGTATGGGTCAGTTATATTTCTGCTATTCTATCAGGAAGCCTTTTGTTCGACTTGGGGTAATCTACATAGAATTTGTTTGTGGTATGAATAAAAAAATATGTAAATCAATAGATTTAATATATTTCATTTTTATTTATTCATTCATATTAAATACACTAAAACAGATATTACAAAGCTATTAAATAATATGTTTTTTATATCGCTACCTAATATTATAAATGCTTATAAGAAACGTTTGTTACTTCTTCTTTCACGCAAGAACAAGTGAAGGGTCTTACCCTATATAATATGGGGAAATGCTCTTGCATAGTGCATACCCACCCCAGACTGCAAGCCATGGGATTCCACTCAACCAACAACATATAAATTATTTTTAAATAAGTCCTTATTAAAAAAAAAACTTTATGATGTGCCAGTTTTACAGTCCATTTTACGACATAGCTATGGTCAGAAAAAGCACTAAACTATGAGCGATATTTCGATCTGTAACGATTGGAAAGTTCCCGAAGTATTCATCTTATATCCTCTATAAAGTGTTAAGTTGTATTTATTGTAAGCGGGCAATACCGGTCGGTTATCAGAAATTTATACGACACAGGCGCTGAATGGAGCCGTTATGGAGATTAATGTCGTAATTTTGTGGCGAGTTACCGGCTAGAGCTTTATAGATTTAAAGACGATTTTTTGTGGATTTAGACTGTAGAGATGATCGTTAACGCTAAAAAAAGGATGCTGTAATGCAAACGCTGGCAAGACTAGCCTTTGTGTGTTTCATTTGTAATTGCTACACTATCGTATTAGCACATTCAATATAAGAAAACTTCTTAACGCTAGAACATTTCAGGTGGTGGTGTCTTTTTTTGTATGTTAGTTTGTTTTATATATTATAAGCAGTTACTATAACAGTTTCATAAATGAACACTGTAGAAGCTACTCAATAACGGCGTAAGATAACAATTCGATAATCTTTATAATCCTTATTAGTAGGTGGCATGAAAAAGGTTTTATTAGGTACTAACTACTAAATAAAGTAAAAGTACCCTTTCAATGTACCTATATAATATTATCATATTTTGGTTGTACATTCTGTTAAAGACTTATTTGCTGTCCCAGTTTTGTAAGCGTAACTCTATTGACACAGCATTGTGCGAAACATTGTGTTTCCAGACTTAACAAGTCTTAAATTTAATAAAATTACCAAACTTAAGAAGCACTGAAGAATTTTCATTTTAAGTTTCAGCGCGGACTTAATTTTAATTCAGCAGTTTTTCGAGCAGTTCAACACATCCTTTTGTTAAATAGGTACTTTAAAAGTTCGGCGTTTGTGACGTCGTGTCGTCCGATACTTTACAGTGGAAAAGTTGCGGAGACAAAAAAAAACCTATTTCGTAAAGATTGAACTTTAAAAGACATTTTGTCATCCCTAACTTATGCATTGTGTGATGGATTATAGTCAGATTCGTCGTAATTTTATACTAGCTGTTGCTCGCGACTTCGTCCCCGTTGATTTGGTTTTCCATTATTTCTTCGCTCCTATTAGTCGCAGCGTGATGTTATGTAGCCTAAAGCCTTCCTCGATAAATTGCATATTCAATAAAAAAATAATTTTTCAATTCGAACTATTAGTTCCTGAGATTAGCGCGTTCAAACAAACAAACTCTTCAGCTTTATATATTAGTATATAGATTGAACACTAATTAGATATATTTATTGTATACTTTTCATATAATATTAGCTGTTGTTTTTTTTTATTAACGAATTGTGATTTTTGCTGATTTGCATAGAAACTATTTGCATAGCAAATAATTAAATGAGTATAGCTAACAACACTTGCTGATTTATAATTATTGGTGTATCTGATCTCTCAAATTTATAACTTGTGGAAAGTGTGAATATTTTTTAATCCAATTAACTTCGTATTACAAATATATATCAACTTGTATTGTAAATCGTTTAATTAATTATTCAATATAGCTATAGAGATATTTTTATGGGAGCTATAAAGGTGGAAATTCCTCACATTTGCTAACCTTCTATTATGAAAATGTATTGATTTCCTATCAAAGTAATAGCGCTATTATATCATGGCCCCAATGTTGAGTTGTTTATGATGTTTTGTATAATAGGTTAATAAGCGAACGTAGGTCAAATCAATTTGGTTATATTGTATACTGTATTAGTACGGTATTTTTACCGACCTATAGATTAATCTAACAAGAAACCAATATAATTTTTTAATTAAAATGATTATGAAGTTCGTGTACATATCAGAAATAGTTCTACTAATTACTTTGGCACTTAAAATATTTAATGATATTATTTTTGTCTTGATCATTTTATTTTTATGGAAATATTTTAGTGTTTGGATGATTTGTTTGTAGAATTAAATCTTCTTTCCACACCCTACTGATTAATTTCATTGTTTTGTTAATATCATTACCATTTCAAAGTGTACTATTTCTGAACTAGTTGAATAAAGATACTTTATACTTGTATTTTGAAATTGTCTGTACGAGTCGCTACTGCTTACTACACCATACATATCATGTATAGGTCGCGGCACGGATGTTTAGCGCTGGACGAGAATAGCTGCGCATCGGTAGAATCGCGCTCGTAATTGACGTATTGGTGCGAGAAAGACAACACGACTGGGGAACCAATCAACGCTCGCGCACCCAACGATCACGCGCCCCACGCGCCGCGCCGTCTCCCCGATACCTTATTTTTGACTTCTCCGCAGGTTTCGTTCAGCGCTTAAGATTCGTGACGCTACTTATAGTACTTTAAAGCTTCAAGTTCCGATATATTTCGAAACTAGCCTCCGTTAGGAAAGTTATAACTTTTTACGTACAAACTTGTGCCTTGTGTATAGTTTACGGAACTATTGTAATTAAAAGGCTATTACCAGCTGAGATGCTTCCGATCCTTTGTCTTATATTGTATTATGGAAACAATATATCGTTTATCAGCTGCTACATATTTAAGTATATAAGTCTACCTATATTAGACAATAATATTATTGCAAAATTAGACCTATAAATAATCTTAGAGAAATTAAAAAAGAAAAGGTCTATGTGTATGTCGCAGAGAGTGACGTCGTAGTAGTTGTAGTGATGCCGAGGTAATGATTGTTTGCTTCAAGATGGCTCTTTCTTAGGTTCTTAATAAGTAAAACTTCAGAGTAACATAATAACGGCTTGAATACAAATTATCCAATATCATTATTTTCACAATGCTGACGTTTTTTATAGCCACTGACAAATGCCAGTCCCAATTCTTTTAAGTTTGAATTTAAACATTGTAATAAACCAAGGAGGTTCGACTAATTAACTACTTAATATTACAATAGTTTTCACTATCTTGATTATTCTTTTCGTCCATCTGCTCCGATATGTTTAATATATTCACAAATCTTTTCATTTTGTATAATAAAGTTATCCGACAATTAATTATCGAATCGAATATGAAATTTAAAACATTCCAGTTTTTACTAATCACAAAAACACACTTGTAAAACCATATACTTGATAAATACCTAATGTATTATCCTATTTATTTCTCCTTTCGTTAAGTCCAATAAAACTTTTCTTCGAATACGAATTATTGATTATGGAGCTTAGGACCCGTCTTCTGTGTCAATAATGTAGTCGATGAGGATTGGGAAGGCTTTCCGCAGAATAGTCTATGTAAGCTCTTTGGACAGGCGTTAGACATTACAATAACAAGAATTATATATATCATTATTTTGTTGAAATAAATACGCTATAAGAAATTAATACCTGTCAACGGTCAAACGATATTTTTTAATTTAAAAAAGGTCGTGTAATTGAGGAGTAAGTTTCCATTAGGCTTTGGATTATATTTAAGAATGTCCTTGGTATTAGAGTTGATTCAATAATGGTAATGCATAAGCTCCTTCTTAATTAATTCGTATTAAATTTCAAAAGTATTTTATTCCTGTCTGTTGCGTTTTAACTGAGAGGTAAAAACAATTCTTAAACTCTGACAACATAAAAAGCAGGAAAATTATCTATTTTACAAATTATTAAGTTAATACCAAAGTCAAACATAGGAAGGTTTTTACTACCTTGACCTTTATTCTACGCTACATAATATTAAAGTTACTATTGAAGCAAGCAAATAATAAAACGTAAATAAATCCCTTTGTTTAACGACCGACTATGAGCTGTAACTGAATGTTTAAAGTTCAGTATTCCGACCGCAAGCCGCATTTGTATCAAATCCGATTTTACATGTCTGTTTTGGTTGTTCATTCCTGCAGAATTAAGAGCCTCGAACGCTTCGCAAACATTCGGTAAATACAAGCAATTGAAGTCTATATTTAGTTCTCGTTTAATCAAGTCGGTTTGAAGTCTGACTTGTTAGTAATATTAAGTGAAATATTGTTCTTTTCATCGCCAAATCTTTTTGAGTCACTTTGTAAGCTAATCGTCTATCTTAGGTTAAGATTTGAAGGTGTTATTTCTAATGAATCGATGTAAAACTGTTTAAAAAAACAAGCTTTCAATGTGAAGTTTAAAAAATATGGCTGACTGTTTGCAATATTTTATTTAGTCTTTGTAAAGGCTTCAAATTTTGAAAAACTTTATATAACTAGCTGAATTTAAAACTATATATATTATCATTAGTAAGCTGTTTAAATATCAGTTACAGACTATTCAAAATATTTTTTTAAAATAACGCTGTAATGGATAGTCTACTCAAAATTAAAAAATAACGCAAAAATATTTATCTACGATAGCGAAATATTAATGACTATAAAAATCTCGTGGAACATTTTCAAGAGTAGGTAACTCTTCAGTGAGAGGTTTCCTGTAAATGTTGTCTTCGAGTGCAAACTCTGGTATGCTTGAACGCGATATTAAAAGTCTAGAAAAGGGAATACGCTCAAAGTAGACGCTGAAAAATCAAGCTGGCCACGAGAATATTTTAATTCTACATTTTGAGAAAAATGTTTGTTACATTCCATCAAAAACTGTTTTAAAAGTTGATTTTTACGTGTCCGTATTCTTATTATATATTTTATTTAACATTATTTTCAAAATACGTCAGTATTATTTAATAATAACTTCATAAGTTTCACGAATGATAAAGAAAAAAAATAAGTGAAATATTTGTACATTGTAACAATTGCAAGTAAATAGATATTTTATTTGCTTCAATATTTTAGAAAACTTTAGTACCACTGAATAATTATTAGTTTTATTGACTTTTTATTGATTTGGATCTTTAGATGTTACATATGTATTTCAGTTACCACCATCAATAGCTATAATAATGGTATTATATAAAACAAAAACGTACCCACAATTTTATTTCCCTTTAAACGATTACGCAACTGTAGTACGTGTTGACACAAATTTAATATAATCCTCTTTTCATCGGAAAATCGCATAAGAATTGAATGGTATTCGATCAGCGATTCATAGCGCTTACGTAGTTGCATCGTGATGTAACTGTGATTGAATTGGACACGTAAATCTTTAAAAGTAATTGTTTTTTTTCAGTGCAGTGGATTTAAGGAAATAAATTATTTGTAAACAAGCCCAATCTTCAAGCTATTTGGTAAAGTTTAAAATGGGTAATGGTTATTGAAACCTGTAGAGATTAGACAATTGTTTTGGTCGTAAAAATTCGCAATTGTGTTCGCAAGGATAGGACAGAGCTAATGACTGATATAAAGGTTATTTAAAAAATAATTATGTATAATTTAGCTATCTATATAAGAAAGCCAAATTATGTATTTAAAAATAAGTTTCGTCTCAGTCGAATTAATAAAGTTTGGGCTTAATTAAATTCAACTAGACGTGTCATACATTTTTTTTTCTGTTATGTCAAAGTGACGGGAACCAATGAAAAGCCGCGCCTTTTTAGGTTCCTTTAAATATTTGTGTCATGTAAATAAAACTTCGGGTTATATCTTTTTATTTCAGTCATATATCTCATGGTTTAAGACTCCTATTTTATGACGTAGTCTAAAACTATTTTTGCATCTACTTCAAAAACAGCGGAAAGTAAATTAAAATTTTTAAACTTATGGAAGAGTTCTTTAAACGGTATAATGCAAGTTAAGGCGAGCATTCTTTCATACTATATAATTACCATCTAGAATATTCTAAAACTTGCCGTCCTAACTTCTTCGGAGCGAACACCGAACACACACTTCTCGAAAGCAGAAGTTTTTATTTTGCGAAGTTGGTTTCTCAAATTCTCCTTACTTAGCTGTCGCATGCAGTTTTAGCGAGACTGTCGTCTTTTTAATATCTTTTTTTTTTCAGTTGCCAGTACTTTGTACTAAGTTGTATGACTTATGAGTTGCACGCATTTTTAATCTGCCAACAAAGCGTTTAAGCAGTATTATTTAAATTTATTGATATAGAAATAATTTAAACAAATTGTTTCTTATTTTTTTCAAGTAAGCTGTCTTTAAACAATATATGTATATGAAACATCACCCAATAGTATATAGGTACATAAATTCTAAGTATTTTTCGTCGCTCGAAGGAAGAAAAAATATCTACAGTTATTTATGGCCTCAGGTGTCTTGCCCATAAATAATAGAGTCGGTAAGTAGTTCTCTCACATATTTCCTTTTATTTTGTCGACTGGGTACCTACTTATAAATTCGCGGTAAAGTTTTTTGCAATACAGATAAATAATCTTTTTTGGCAACTCCCAAGACTCCATCTTTTATATGAATACGACGATATGGTAATTATATTTCGACTTAAAAAATGAATACTACATTTCTATCTACTTTGAGCTGAAATTTTTGAAGCGTAACTCTTTTATTTCTGTCGTATTATGAATTAATTAATCAAATCCAGTTTTATTAAGTTGAATATACTATAATTTATATTATTATAGTATATTCAACTTCGCCAAAGAACTATTACATCATTTACATGAGTTTAACTCACGATTAAGTTAAAGTTTCAATTAAGTTTGACGCTGTAAGGTTGCTTAGTACAAGGGATTGCTTCAAGCGTAAACCGTAACAAAATTACGGTCTCTACTTGTTCACTGAAAACTTCAGTAGGGCACTTAAATGTACTCTAGTATGAAGTTACTTTGTTATATACTAAAAATAAAACAATTTAAACCCTAATATCTAGTGTTAAAATATATTTAAATTAATATTGAATACTATTTACTTATATGAAACTAGCTAACCAGTGCCCACTTCGTTGAGCATAATGTTAATTATCCTTTTCGGTTTTTTGTATAGCCAATAATGTCACTTTCAATTGGTGAAAGAATTTTTAAAATCGGTTCAGTATCTACTGATCCCGAGATAGCCCCTTACAATTTAACAACCACACAAAATTAACTTTTTTATAATATTAGTATAAAATTATAGACATAGATAATAAATATTAAAAAAAGTTCAGTTTCAAAATCAGTCAGATATAATCAACATTCAACAGTAAAACCTTTTTGACATTTACATCACCAAAATGCACAGCATATAAAGCTGGGGTTGCTATATAAAAAACGCTAACGGAATCCAGCTAAAATTACTCGCGCAGACTATAAAAGTTCATAATCAAGATAAAATCGTCTTTAATCCGGCTGCGCCATGTTTAATGAAATCTGAGAGCGCCAGTAATGGACCCAGAGAAGTTTATTCCAAATCGAGTTAAGATGAGGACGGGACTTGGGGATATTTAACATCCTAGCTACTTATTTTTCTACTTCTTATACTAGTTATTTGCCTACTTATATTTCTAGTTATTTTAATATTTACTTCCCTACTTATTTTCTTACCTATTTTAGTTGATAGAATTTCGATTTTGGTCTAGTAAGAGGAAAATTGTCGACTGTTTTAATAATAATTTTATGTATTGGTAAATCTGATATACTTAGTAAAATAAGAATGATAAATTATTATAACTCGACTTGGTGGTGAATTGGTGATAGCTTGGAGCTGATATTGTAAACAATAAAATAGTAATAAAAATAAATAACCTCCGATACAAAACCATCTTATATTTTCTAAGCTCATTTTAAAAATTAATCAAGAATTTTAAAATTAATAGAAATTCACTCAATTGAATTAGTACTCGTGCTAGACAAATGAAAGAAAACACTCAGTATTATAACGACCTTGTTATTTATGACGTAATTTATTAAAACAACTTATAAGCGATGCTTTCTTCAATACCTAAAACAGTGTTCAAGTTAGCCACAAATTCAATATTAATAAACTACTACATAACCATAAGACCTAAATACTTCATTATACAAGTCAAATAAGAAATGAACTTGAAAAGTTTCCTCATCCTTTAGACACTGATATAAAGTAAATATAATAAAGTTTGAAACAAAGTGTAAGCTAATAAGAAATCCGCTCTATACTACGATCTCGACGGTCGCGTGGTTTGACTGCCGTTTGCTGACAACGTAATAAATTAATCCCGCTTAAGGTCCTACCCATAGACGTATAACGCGTAGACTGATAGTCCTTTAATAATCGGTCCGTAGGTGAAGCTAAAAATTGTATAAATGTGAGTGTAAAAAGCACGTTCTTATACTCGATGACACGCACACGAGACCACCGATAATGTTGCTGATTTGAGATTTACGTGTAAAAAAAAATTATTGGCTATGTGCGCGACGATGGCAACGCGTAGCGTTTACAACTTCTGCAGAAGCTGTCAAATAATAACAATGTAAACAATATTGGTTTTCTTTGCTTATATAATATAAATAAAACCAAAAATTAAAATAGTATTGTTGACGTTATTTTAGTGCAATTTATTCAATAGTTTAATAAATAAATACTGATCCTCCGAATTAGTTTCCAATTTCTGCGATGTTGTGCGCTGCGGTCGTTATCTGTCTGGCCTACTCTTTGCACACAGCCAATTTTATATAATTAATATTATATTACATAATATTATATAATTCATATATTTAAATTCGAAATCTAATCGAAAAACAAAGAATTTTAATGCGATGAACTACGTCGACGATTTGTAAGTAGACAAAATTGTCTACATTGAAAAGGTTTTACTTCGTGTGCTGATTGCGGTTCTAGGTGTTATTATTCTATGGTTCTCCCGTCTTGGCATTGTCCCGGTATTTACCGCTTCGCATACTTCCCTGTTGTTTGATTAACTTAACGCCTGGTTAAGTCCATTCAAATGTTTTCTAGCAATCCCTAGGGTTGGCAGTTTCGTGAATTTTAGCGTTTTCGTGGCGAGCAATTGGTTAAATTATTTTATTTATAATATCGTTTAAAACTAACGTGATATTTTGGATATACAAATATATGTAAGATTATTACTTATAAGAGTTACCTAACTTTTAATTCAGTACTTATAATATAACGTAGCTTATAATATAAAAAGTGTGAAAGAGTGCCACATTCAAGTATAGTAGTAAAGGCCGGCAACACACTCGTGACATCGCGAGTGCTCATGGGCGGCGCTGATCACTTAACATCAGGTGACGCGCTTGCTCGTTTGCCGCCTATTATATAAAAAAAGTATGTTTAATGTACAATAAAAATGTTTGCGAAGTAAGTTCTAGAATAAAAAAAATAGTTAGTGTAGAGTTGGTATAAGAGTTAAGACAGGATAGGTACAGAGTGAAAAACGCAACGAAAGGGCGGTCTTATAGAAAGAAGTCTTATTTTGTAAGACATCTTTCTATAACATTTAACACAAAATATATTTAATGGTTAAATAACTGTAACTATTTAACATAGATACAAATAACTATCTAACTACCACCACTAATTGAACAACCGCAAATCATATCTTATGTAAATACATAACATAATGAAACACATTGCGTTACATCCGATTAGGCACTATACATTGTCAATTTCAACCAATGGTATAACGTTAAAGCTTTAAACAACATGAACATATTTTACGATATTTTTAAAGTAAAAATTAATTTTCTACTCGGTAAAATAAACAGTACTGCAGTTTACTGTTTATTTTACCGAAATTACTTTTTTTTAAAACCAGTCTTTATAGATTTTCTTGTCTATCCAAAATATCTTCACATTTGTCAGACATGCGAAGGTCTGGGCATCAGGAATGGGCATGTCTCGCAAATGTGGGTAATTTTACTCCATTCGTTTTTGATATAGTAGGTATTTTGATAGAGTAGGTACAATTCGTCTGCTTGCGAGAGACCGTAGACTTTACAAGTTCAGCACACGGTAGGTTATAATTATTAGGAGCGAGTCCAACCTCCTTCTCCCCCGAGGACAGAAAAGTATAGAAAAGAGGTCTGATAAAAAAGGTTTCCTATGCCTATTTTTAAATCATCCATTCTTAAACATTTCAGATCCAATATAATGACAGTGAGTAAGTAAATAGTATCCGAAACATTGTGTATTTTTAAACTACAAATAATTCGTAACATAAATAAAAAAGCAATACTGTTTAAGCACCGATGTTACACGTTTTACAATACATGTTATATATTAAACACGTACGAGATTTTATATTAAAATATGGAGCTTTGTAGAGACGTTGCAATATTGCACGCACCTGAGACCGGATTAAAATAGGAAAATATAAAGCTATTCTACAACGTCATAGTTGCGTTTCTACTAGAACACTGTTGCTATTTATGTTTGTACAAGCTGTAATATGTTTGCTGTTTAACTTAAATGAATTTTGTTTAGAAAAAAGTTTTTTTTTCTATTAGCTTTTTGCCAGTGTCATTGTTATAAGAGACAACGTGGTCAAGATACAAGAGATCTGAGAAGCGATATGAGTCAAGTAAAACCGTCATCAAGTCATCTGTAGTCGAGTCGGTCAGTCGTTCCTGTCATTCGTTAAATGATAGTGAACTTTATGAAGAACCTCGACGAATCTTGGAGCAATCGGAACTAATATGCACTCACGAATGAATTTTTCATTGAGACTCCTGGACACTTATTAGCTAATTTGCTGCATAATTTACTATCACAATTAAAATATACAATTGAGATTACAAATAGACGCCGCCAAAACTCTAGAATAAGCTTTAATTACTCCCGAATTTTATTAGTTTTTTTTAACAAGATTTTGTATAGTTTATCATTATTTGTATAAAAAATTATTATCATTATTTCACCGGAAAAATATATTTGTAATTTACATTTGTATTTTTCTGGGGTCTGGGTGTTGCTATGTATTGTATGTATGTATTTACAAAAGAAAAGTAATGTATATGTAATTTATTCCGTTATCTAGTTGCCATAACACAAGCTTCGGCTTAGCTTGGAACTAGATGGCGCTGTGTATAAATGTCCTGAAAATATTTATTTTATTTTTATTTTATTTTTCTAGTAGATTAAATTATTTTAAAATAACGACTTTTGTAAACGATTAATTGTAGTTTGGTACAACAGACAATACTTTTCAATAGCTTAGACATTTTTCAGGATAATACCGACCTTGTGTATACTATATGCGACCTGCCCCGGTTTTGCTCGCATATATTATGATGTAAGCTAAGCTATCTTTTAAGTTGGATCAAACTACACAGTGTGTGCAAATTTAATTTAAAATCAGTTCAGTAGTTTAGGAGTCAATCGCGGACAAACAACGTGACACGTAATTTATATAATATATTAAGATACTGTGATAGGTATACATATACTGGTGTTTGACTTAAATTAAATTTTTAATAAGCTTCAAATATTAATAACAAAACTTGTAAATGTTTAAGAGGAAGTAAATCACTTTGTAGCCAGCCTACTCTCGGCGTGCACGTTTCATTAACGAATATAGCCATAAAAAGCAATTTATTTGCTTGATCACGCGTAAGCGTCTTTTATTGTTTGCTAGGAGGCTATATGGGGGAATGACGTCAGAGGTCACTACACAAATTGTTTATAGAGTATAAATACCTATAGAGTGTATCCAAGTGACCGTACTTATAATTATTATAATACAAAGAAAACTATTGATACAATTAAATGTTGATTTATAACTACAACATAATTTGAGGACTTGGCTTCTATGAGATCTCAAAATTTTTTACGATGGAAAGACTGAATCGAGAGACTTGTTATTTTTTTACAATTAATGTTTTTTATGGGTAGAGTGTATCGTAAATGAAATGGCCATGGCAAATGTATCATTTAAATTATTTAATTGTTTTTCATATTGTAATAATTGTATAATTAAACAAGCTATGTTTGGATTTACGAAATTAGTTCTCGTTTCCGTAGTAATATCGGTAAGAAAATTATGTATGTTTTAATAACTATACTCGTTACTGACACTCTGGTATCGGAAGAGTCTACGTAAGAGCCGAAACGCCTTCCTGTGGTAAGACTGATCACAGCAGGGGTTTCGGCATGTATAGTGCGCGTCATTTATGTTTAGCGCTGGACGAGAATAGCTGCGCATCGGTAGAATCGCGCTCGTCATTGACGTATTGGTGCGAGAAAGACAACAGCGTTGATTGGTTGTCCCAGGACAACCAATCAACGCTCGCGCACCCGACGATCACGCGCCCCGCGCGCCGCGCCGTTACCTCGATACCTTATTTTTGACTTCTGCGCAGGTTTCGTTCAGCGCTAAAGTTTCGTGACGCGTACTATAAAAGTCTTAATTTAATATCATGAGGTAGATTTACTAACTTTTAAAGGGAATCTTGCGTGCTAAATTTAGAAAAATATTTTTTATTACAACTTAATATAAAATGTATTGGTGATTATAAATAAAATATGATAATATAAGAGAACCAATATATTCACTAATACAAATATTCTCGTTTAAATATTTAATAATCAGGGTATCATTATTTTAATTTATGAAAATAACAGGGTTGCGTGATAATTATAAAGCTATGTGTGCGTGTGTATTATTATGTATGTAATATATGTTTTGTATACATTTAAAATTTATGATATTTCGTGACAATAGTAGACGTGTTATCTGCTGTCAATAGTAGACGTGTTTTATAGCGATCTTGCTGTTCACCGCGGTTAATTAAGGAAAATAAATTAAATAAAATAAATTGCGTTTTTTCCCGTAGCTCCAAACAAAATTTTATTAGCTATAGCTAACTCCAAACAACATTTTATTAAAATCACTCCAGCCGTTTAGACGTGAAGTAGTAACACACTCACAAATTATCGGCTTTATAATATTCGTGTACATTTTAACTATTGTTATTTTTCATTTGAAACGTCTTCAAATGCATTCATTATGTAGGTACTAATATGCTTTAGAAGAATTATTATTTCTGTTCTCATAATATTTTATAACAAAATACGAAACAATAGTTTTAATATTGTTAAAACCTATTATTAAAACCTTTATCTTCTAAGATAACTTGTAACATTGTCACGACAAATTTTGCAAAGGCTCTCTATGCGGAAAAGATGAAAAGTCGTTTAGACAAAACACGCTTGGACCATGGTCCTTTTTCCCTTTAAAAATGAAATGAAAGCCCATGGGCGTTGTAAAATTTCCCTATTGTATAAAATGTATCCGGCCTTCATATAAAAATATGCTCCGAAAGCTTTAACAATAAACTCGAAGCCTGTCAGTTATTCAAGGGAGTATTGACCTTTCGCCGGTCGGTCGGTAGTCGGTACTAAGTCGCTCATTAGGGAAACAGAATTGTGATGGATCTTTGGTATTAATATAAATCAGATATTCCGCACGATTTGTATATTAATTTAGGGTCATTGAAATTGCGTAAAGTTTGGGATTTTTTTTTGAAATATCATTAAAGTTTAATGTTATTTACGTGTAGGTAAAATATCCTCCTATCTTAATACTATACAAGAGATATTGTATTGTACAGTTTTCTCTAAATAATCGTGGGCATAACTGCATAAAATCTATACTGATATTATAAATGCCAAATTAACTCTGTCTGTCTGTCCTTCCATCACGCTAAAACTACTGCACCGATTAGAACGAAATTTGGTACACAGGTAGTCTAAAGCCTGGGGAAAGACACGGCACAAGGCTACTTTTTAACTGGAAAAAAAGGGTGAAATGA
Source organism: Eurema hecabe (assembly GCA_026213755.1). Taxonomy (NCBI): domain Eukaryota; kingdom Metazoa; phylum Arthropoda; class Insecta; order Lepidoptera; family Pieridae; genus Terias; species Terias hecabe. The sequence goes on along the minus strand of JADANM010005346.1, from coordinate 2,613,590 downwards.
GGGTGGGTCAAAGTTTATATGCAAGTCCACGCGGACGGAGTCGCGGGCAACAGCTAGTTATATCAACAACAAAATCCTACCAAAACACGCAGCTTCATTATAACCCGACATATAATTAGAGCTATTTATCACTTGCACCGAAAAGCCTGCCTATTAATGCAGAATTCAGAAGCCAAGCTGTGAATATGTTGCGTGTCATGTCGTTGTACGAGGACAATTCATTACGAAATATATATTACCGCGATCCCGTGATATAAAAGGGGTTATATTGTGTGCTAATGGGTAACCTTCAGTCGGATTGGGCGTGTGTTTACGTCTTAATTAAAGTGTTTTGTTGTTGAAAAGGTTATCTCTAGTCTATACTTCAATATTTTAATTTAAACTCTAGGAATTATCTAGGAACACTATATTCCGCTTGTCACAAATATTTTATCGTTTTCCATATTTTAGAGAATATTATATACACGAGGAAAAAAGCTTTTCGACTCTTTCTCATCAATTATTTTTAATCGAACCTTCTGTTTAATTGCCCAGCATTACACAGGATAAAGGCATGTATACCGTCGAAATGAGAAGCCTATCCTTTTTTTGAAGTCGGTTATAAATATTGTACATAATTAACTTTCTCTGTTAAAGTTCAGAATCTTACCACCAATAATTTTACCATTAATTATTTATCATTTCCGAGAATCCTTAAACGCGTTCGTTCATTACATCACGTTAATAGCCTACGCCCTACATAGACACGCAGTAATCCTTACAAAGCTGTATTTGTTCAAGAGAAACCCGTGTAAAAAAGCCTAACCCGACCGTAATTAAACGAAAAAAGGCCAATCGCGCCCGAAAGGGATTACCTATCCGACCTGTCACCGGCCCTTATAAATTAGACCAGTCTTCTGTTGAATGCTTCTACGGAATAATTTTATTCATAGATATTGTTCCATTAAAGGGCAAATACTTTTTTAACTTACTAGCTGTTGCCCGCGACTCCGTCCGCGTGGACTTTCATATAAACTTTGAACCTCCCTTCCCCCTTATAACCCTTTTTTCCAGTTAAAAAGTAGCCTATTTTTATCTCAGGCTTTAGACCATCTGTGTACCAAATTTCAATACAATCGGTTCAGCGGTTTGGCTGTGAAATTATAAAAAGCTTCAACCCTTTCGCGCAACTTTTTGGGGGTTGATTTAAAAAAAAAGTGGCCTATGTCCTTCCCCACATAAGCCCTATATATTTTTCCTTGTTTATACGTTAATGAGCTAAGGCTCCTTATAAGCCACGGTACCATTTTTGTGGCCGCAAAATATGCCATTAAATTTTTGATCAATCTTAATTCTAGAATCTTATTCTAGTTAATCTAGTAATTAAAGGAGGATTTATTAAATTAAACGTCACGCACGTTTGTCAACGTTCACAGTTTGCGTATCAGGCAATAAAGAGATCACAGGCTTCAACATATTAATTAAAGCCTTTGTCAGAGCCTGCGGTGATCCGGCTACAAATACCCGACTATCCTGTTATCAATTCTCGGGTGTACCTCCACAAACATTGGTTTACAGTATGGTAATGACTCCTCTTAGTCCGAGTGACTTCAGGTATATGTGTATCGTTAGTAATCAATATTCATCGAACAATCAAATTGAGTAACTGAGCTATTTTATGAGATGGTCTGCAATATTAGTTATAACTATCGACTTGCATTTTCAAACATCTAGTTTAACTAGCTGTGACCCGCGGTTTTACCCCGTTCCCGGGGCAATACCGGGATGTAAGCTATCCTATCTTTTAAGTTGGATCAAACTGCACATGGTGTGCGAAATTTATTATAATCGGTTATGTGGTTTAGGAGTCCATGGAGGACAAACATTGTGACACGAGATTAATATAATTATTTATGTAAATATTGAGATTTACATAAATAATTATGTTCTACTTAAGGTCATACTTAAAATTAGTTATTTTTATTTTACCTTGCTATAAGCTGTTTTAAATGTCATCCTTATTCTCTTTCTTTATCATTCCTTCTTTAGTACAGAGTATGAAAATAAAAAAAATCATCCGTATTTTGGATAATAAAAAAAAATATGACACCCATATTTATTACTTGGTCATAGCCTCCTTAGATAAAGCGCATTCAATTTTCGGAGGGGCGGCTAATTACGTCACACCTTAGTAGAAAACGTCTCCTTGACTATAGAATAAGAAAATAATAATTTAATTATAAGAAATATTCTTTTGTCGGAAACGAAGATGACCGATTTATAAAATGCGAATAAAACCAGGTAGACAATTTGTACACATTTAATTAAAATTCATCTGAAAAGCAAAAATAATCGGATGAAAGTCATCCAACGTTGATTTAATAGGGCTAAGGGAAGTCGCATTAATTGAGGAGCGAATCCTCTTAATTCGACGCGTGACACGAAAGAGGTCGACGCTCATCAAATTACTATCCTTGTGAACTAACGTTTTTTCTTTCATTTCCATCTTAATTTAAATTTATACTTTCATATGTATAACGAAAGACATTATCAATATCGAAACTAATCGTGTAAACATTTGCTATGTGGGAGCCCCTGAAGGGGCCCCTAAAGGGAAACTAGACTTTAGTCTATTCTGCTTCTTATAATTTGTTATTATAAAAGCAACTATCGCGGTTAATAAGATAAAGTTTGCGGACAGATGGAAAGAAACCGAAGTCTTGAAGGTAAAAATAGACCTTATTACTAACAAGGTCCTTTTTTACCCTTTGGGTATGAAACTCTTAAAAATTACTTATAGTACCTATATTATAAGTACAAGTACAAGTATTAGTATAAGGTACTAAGTAATTATAAAACTTTAAATACAAATGTCCCTAGGTTAGGTACATTGTACATAAGTGTGGAATATTTTAACAACATTACCGTTAAACAGAGATACGTTAATGAAACACGTTGTGATTAGGATGGAATCAGGTAATGAGAGCCGCCTGTTATATCTAGAATCTAGATGCTAGACGAAATGTGATTACCGAGCGCCTTGTCTTCATCAACCCGCTTATTGCGCAGGAAATTATATTGCAACATACGCTGTTATGTTTATGTTATGTTTTATATAAATACGTATATCAATGTTAATAAACACAATGTGTATCATATACAAAGTTGGTTAAAGATGTTATATACTCGTATTATGTTTAATAAATGTTAAATATAAATTAAATAATATCTTTAAGTGATAGTAGATAACGTCTAAATTAGTTTTGGTTCTCGAGAAAATCATACAATAGTATAGAACCGATAAGTTGTCAAACACTTGTATTAAACGGAATAAACTACCATTGTTCTTATAATCGAGCGTGCGAAAAACAGACACATTAAGTGAATTTGTAGTTGCACAGAAAATAGGAGGTGCAGTCTACCACCGAAAACCAGCGTCAAATAAAAGCATCTTATCAGAGGTGTTATAGCGTTTCTTTTGATAAGTGGAATCACTGGAGACCGTTTTCGCCTTCCTCTATGCTCTTTTTCTCGATTCTAAAAGTAAACAACGCAGTCATGACGCACCTTATCTTATGGCGAATCTTCAGCTCTGTTGCCCACCATTGCAGAAAACAAAAAGTAAATAAACATATAATAATTTCATGATCTTTAAAATCAAATAATTTATAGTGCGCGTCATTTATGTTTAGCGCTGGACGAGAATAGCTGCGCATCGGTAGAATCGCGCTCGTAATTGACGTATTGGTGCGAGAAAGACAACACGACTGGGACAACCAATCAACGCTCGCGCACCCGACGATCACGCGCCCCGCGCGCCGCGCCGTTACCTCGATGCCTTATTTTTAACTTCTGCGCAGGTATCGTTCAGCGCTAAAGCTTCGTGACGCGTACTATACCTATTCCTGCTTAGAAGTTCAACACAAGTCGCAGCAGAAAAGCACTCTAAGCAGCGCTTCTTTTAACCGCCCGTAACGTATAAATGCTATTGTAAGAGCACAATATATTGAAGAACAGAGGGAAGTAATTTATTCCTAAGAAAATATAACAAGACCCAACTAGAAATACTGCACAAGTTACTGTTTCAGGAAACCAAATACATTTTACTTTCAGAGCGGCGACGCGGAATATAAACGACTATTTTATTCAATTGTTTACCATATAAAAGGAAGTAGTTTACGGAGTCAGGGCAGACGCTTGAAAATGAGCACATTTAGTTATGTTACTTCGTTAAGACTTAAGCGTGCTTTATGCTTACCTAACTGGTTAAAGTTTACCTTTAAGTGTTCGAGAATTAAATATCCATGATATTATTTTATATTTTTTCTATTTTTTATTGTTTTATATAATTTTATACGGTATGTATCGTAAAATAAAACACTTATATTAATCAATAAGAATTTAATAGATAGCTATCTGTATCAACCATATTTAATGCGAAAGTTTAAACTGAGAATTAAGATGGTAAAAAATAATGAAAGACATTCACAGATAAACATACGCACTGAGAACTCTTTTGTTTAACTCAACAAGTATTTAAATAAATATTTTCTTTTATTATATTTTATTACAAGGGTAATTAAATAATTAATTGTAAGACAATACTAAAAACACTTTTAAAATGTGTGTGTTACCATACGTAATATTACGCAGTCTCCATAATGAAAAAAGTAAAACAATTTTTTCTTTTAATTAGGTTTCAGTATAACCTACACAATGATGGCTCTTGTAATGTTATTAAAGAATAAACGAGAAAAGTTGTATTAACTAGATTACTTATCTGTTGACAAAACAAGGCTTTGAAGTTTTGTGAACTTGTCAAATTTTCCCGCCAAAACTCGACGATTTGCATAATTAAACAAACGAAAGGGCTTTAGTCGATGTTTCCGTCCTTGTTCTTTTGATGGTGATGTGGCGAGACAGAATTATTTTAAATGAATTAACTCTTTGTTGCTATTCTCATGTCAATAAAATAAAAGTATAATATGCTATAAGGTTTTTCAGATGTAGGTACGTTCATGAGTCCATGAGACATTTAATTTTTAGTTGTGTTATTTGTTATAAAATGAATAAAAAGGCAGTGGTTATTTATATTATTACGGTAATAATATTATTACTTTATAATTTAATCTACGGGACTAATTTTAAAATTATTTCACGAATAGAATGCCATTTTTTCTCTGCCATATTATACTATGCCATAATATGACGTAGATGGTAGATGAAAAAACATTACGCGGGAAAAACGCGTGCTACAGATAGTGAAAAAAAATGAAATTATTACGGCTATAATAGTTATGTAATATAAATTATGTTTCAATGCAACATAGTAAGAGAGATTTTTATTTAATTTAAGTAAAACAAGAATAACACGAAGTGATATACCTATCAAATGAATTAAAAATGTTCCAGAAATTTCCTATCACTAGTGGTAGCATTCACACACATTTGACAAACTTTTAAAACACATTATACGCATCTTAATGTAGGCTCGGGGATACGTGGAGTGCTATAATGGCCAAGATAACGTACATTTGTAACTTTCGTACATTAAAACGGTGTCTTTTTAATGTTGAAAGTAGAACGTACGAGTTCCATCCAAAGTTTTCGTTAATCTCATGCTGGGATTTGGGATACGTTAAAAAATTAAGAGAGACATTTTCATGTTTAAACTAGACATATTTTTTAAATCCTACTTATATAATAAATGTGAAAATTTAATAGGAATGTATGTTTGTTATTCTTGCACGCAAAAATGGCTGGACCGATTTATTTGAAATTTGGTACGTAGATAGGTGATACCGGTATTGCCCCGGGAACGTAAACTACGCGGGTAAAACCGCGGAGCACGGCTAGTATTTCATACTATCGAAGAACGGATTTTTTAATATAAGTAGGGGACGCTAATATACATAATAAGTATTCTGAATGTTTATTAAAAGCTTTTTATACAATATGTTATATTTTGAAATTAGGAACAAGTATTATTAAGTAAAGAAATTGCTCTGTCGGAAGTCTTTTCGATGTTTGATCCCTTTTGATAGCTGGCAACACATTTGATATTCTGCAAGTGCTTATAGGCGGATCAACGTCGATCACTTTCCATCAGATAGAATAATTTATATTTTATATAAGTATCTTGACAAGCTTCATAATTTATTTTTTGTCAATTTAAATAATAGTAGATACATTGTAAAATTTGCAGCTTGAATTATGTTTATTAAATATATGTACTTATAAGTGATAGAAAGAGTCTTTCTAAGCCTATTTAAGGTAACTAGACTTATAAAGCTTAAATATACTAGGGACAGTAAGTGTTAATCACATTTCTTCAGGTGATACGACAGTTTGATTCCTTCCTCTATTTTAAAAAATAAATGAAGTTGTCCTAATCGCTGAAGAGACAAGATGATTAAGCAATAATTAACGTACGTGTAATGTGTTTTCAACTGTACTAAAAAATGAAATGAAATAATTTTACATATTTTCCTTGTATTGTTGGATTTCTCTGTTGGGAAACGATGCTGAATTGAATAATCGAACACTAAAGTATGTATGTCTACATTGCTGAATTTGTTCGTGCGATGGTTAAACAACTACGTATATGTTGCGCAAGCTATCTGTATGTTTTGTATTCACGGAGAATTTGTGCTGTGTTCGAATTTTAAGTTACTATTTTGCTTGCTCTTTTCTCGCGCGGGACAATTAAAAAATATTTTTTATAGTAATTTATCTTGAGAATCATTTTATATAAAATATGTATCATATGATCATTTATGTCTTTTACACCTTCTACGTAGGTATTAAATAAATAAAACAGCATATATTTCCAAAACAAATAATATATTGAAAACAATTATAGTACACAAATAAAATGCACAGTTGGAAATGACCTTAGTTATTCGTTTACAAATACAGCACTTTTTTAAATATATCTAATGAATTTGATCAGAAAAATAAGGAACGATTGCATGGACCTGAGTTTCTATATATTGAGGTTATAATTTTTTTTAACAGCATGAAAGATAAAAACATCTAGAAGCCGATAACAGTAGATTAACCAAAATACTTGTATCTGGAGAGACAGCATCGGTTTTAAAAAATTACCTTTGACATGTCATTGTCATTTTTTGACGTAAGTAAATTTTATGAAATACGACGATATTATTGAATCAGCTGATGACGATTGACTAGCTTCTAATGCTAATAAACTGTTGGAATATCAGTATTTTTAATTATATTACTGAAAAATAAGATCTCAATTTTAAAACCAGCTATTGTATACACCATAAAGATTAGTTAATAACTTATTCTAATTTATACAGTTACAATAATTGACTCAAAGCTAAACAGAGAACAACACAAAAATATTACAATAGAAGTGATCTGTAAATTAAAAATATACGTTTTATATCTCAATCTACTACAAAAGTATACAAACAAGTTCAAAATTACAAAACAACTCAACCCTTTCTTTCTTTCTTATATACATATTATTATGGCATTAGCGTCTAGGTTTTTGCCAATGTCAAGTCGTCTTTAGTAGAGTCAGTCAGTCGTTTCGTTCTGCACTTCGTAAAGTGATAGTGAGCTTTACGAAGAACCTAGACGAATCTTGGAGCAATCGGAACGGCGCTACTAAGCGCTCTCAAATGAATTCTTCATTTCTTGGACACTTATTAGCTAGTTTACTGCATGATACACTATCACAATCATATATTAAATCACTTTATGCACCAAAAAAGGAGTATTCAATCGAGACGCCTCACGATTCCCGCCAAAACCAATCAACTCAACCCTTAAAGTTTTCATTACTTAAATTTGTGTTATTTGAAAATTACTGATAATATGATCACTTCGTCTTTATATGTTCACGATATTTTTATAGAATACCTAAGTGTTAAGTTGAGTTGTAATTTTAAGTGTTCATCAACGTTTGTAGTAGTCTGTACATGAAGGTTAATCTCACTTATATCACAATCGCGTAATAAAATTAATTAGCATCGAATTAAGCAATAGGATAATTTAAATTTAGTTTACAGTAGGTACATTTTAACAGCGTATAGCGGGATTTTTTACAGCCATAACTAAACTATTGAAGCGTTTTATTTACAATATGTAAGTACATTTTTTATACATAAGTATGAGGCTTCGTGCTATGGTTTATATACATGACATTACATTTATTTGAATATTATGTTATCTACAGCGCAATAATAAATTAAAATAAAACATATCGACATTTTGCTTTTGACATTGACAAGAAATTGACAGATGTGTGTAGAGAGACAAATCAAAATGTAAGTAGTAGTTATTTACTTTTAAGTATATGAGCGTTAATTTACTTAATAAAAAATAATAGAATGCTCTAAATTTATACCTATAAGTAGTAGTAAGTCGATTTGAATTATCTGTAATCTGCTGTGCCTCCTTTAAGTTGATATCTCTTGCATATTTTTCCATCGGAGGTTAGTTTGTATGCGCGGTAATTATTTTATAAATACTTCATGCTTCAGGCTGAATAGAATATTCATAATAAACAATATTATATTCATTTTGTAGACATATAAGTAATAATAAACCATAGCACGTGCCGCAATCTACAAAAAACAACTATATTTATTTAATTAGAACAGGCATTTGATAACATAGCTTACAAGTTTGAGTATGAATTATTTTTTTGAGTATGAAGTATCGTTAGGCCGAAATGGCTATCATTAAATTAAAAATATATGATTCAAATGAAGCGGGTGTTTTTAATCTCAATATTTGTTAGCAAATACATGCAATTTTTTTTATAGACACATCTTATTTAGCAATCCGGCCTATATCATTCAATTATTGTCGAATATTTTCAGACCAGTGATCAGATCAATAACAATGATAAATACCAAAAGTAAATGAGAATTTTATTAACCAAATTTGACAATATAGCTAATTAAAAAAATAAACAACTCAAGAAAAAATTTAATAAAAAAATAATGGCCTTATCCATATTTGAAAGATCTATAATTATTTTTATCTTAAATCTATGTTAATACTACATACAACAACTAGGTACCCATTATATGACTTTTGTATAGACTTCGATATTTTTGACGCGTATAAGTACAAATATATATTTTAAAATAAATAGGACACATTTCATAACAATTTCATGCCACATTTTTGTTTACGTTACTTTAGCACAGAATACAAAATCACTATCTATTTGGAAATATATTGCACAGACTAAAAACGTATACACACGCAATATTTAGTCTGTTACATGTCAAATAATCAATCAAAACTGTGAGATTCAGCTATAGATTCAGATTTTTATCACGTAAAAATACTGTAGCATAAATTACGCCGTCAAAAATATCAAACAATTTTACTGTTCGATTACAGAGATCATAACAATTCTAGGTAACTTTTTATAATATGTAAAGCTATACACGATTCGAAAATAACTGCAAATGTTTTGTTTTTTATTGTTATGGTAAATTAGTTTTTTAGGTTAAAATACAAAACAAGTATTAAAAAAAACATGGACTACGTTATGCAGTCGTACAAAAACAATTAGGTATAATATTTTTTGCAAAAACCATGATTGTCCTAATGCTTACTACTCCAAGCAAGATCACGGGACGAAAAATCTTTAAAATATATAATGAAACACAATATGCAAGTATATTATACTATTATGGACACTATTTAATCAATGATATAAATCAAATTCGACGCATAATAAACACCGCAATATGTTTAAAACGGAGGTAAGATTTTACTGTAACCTAATGAATTGGTCACTTAAAGAGCGGGAGAACTGGCCATACATAAAAGTTAAAAAAAAAAAAACAAACATTTGCAGCGTGGCCGGCCGCTAGCACCGCGTGTCGCCAGTCGCGCGTCAGGCGTCGCCAAACAGCAGTTTGGCGAGGTACGTGCGTCAGCTGCGCTCGTCGATGTTGGCGAGCACGTGCGTGTACAGGCGGTGCTGCGTCACGCTCGCCACCTCGTACTCCAGGCTGGACAGCCCGTCCTTCTGGAATGTCTTGCTCGTCTGCGACAGCAGCTGGTACCTGGACGGACGTAGCCATTGGTTATTGCGAGGAACTAAGGTGACAGTTATTAATGAATGAATACAGAAGATAAGCTTGAAAGGGTCATAATAAGAGAAAGCACATGAAACTATTTATTTATTTATAAATTCTTTATTACATGTAGTAACAAACGAACGTTATATAGGTGTACGTTCGAGAAAGAAAAATACAGACTCCACATGTGAATGGGGGCCTTATGGCTATAAGCTTTTAGGCAACTATATGAAAATAAGAAAAGATTAATAAACACAAAAAAATGTATGTAAAATTACCATTTTAATATTAACAAAGAAAAACCTTTCAAACATGTTTATATGAAAACCTTAAACATGTCAGGAATATTATTTAATTGAACTTGTACAATAACAATACCTTTTGGGGTTAGGTGCAGACTTCTTGTGATCCAACATCGCGTACCGCGCTACCGACATCTTGTATCGCGCTATGTGATAGTTCATCTTCTTAATCCTGTGTAACAAATATAATTATTAAAAAAAAAAATAGAGATGGATAAAAAAAAAGTCCGAATCAATTTTGTTATGGGCTAAAGTTTTTCGATGGTAATCGAGAACGAAAACGGAAAGAGAAAGAAAGAAGGTCCAAGGGAGGATGAGGAAAATGATAACGTAGAGCCAATAAAAAAAAGACCAACAATTAATTTTATATCTCATATCTACAAATTATCTGTCTAGTTTATCTGTGTGTTGTATATGCACGTAGATAAAAAATAACATAGATAAATAAATATCGCCAACTTACCTATAGAACATGTCGTCATCCTCTCCGCCCCAACCCCAGTATTTGTTCGAGAAACCGTTTACTTTTGTAAACTGCTCTTTGGTCATAGCCGATACACCGCCGAAGATATCTTCGTATGGCAACCTTTTAAATAGGAACATATATTAGTTTTATATTAAAAAATATTATTCATGATTCACGCTGGTCCGACACGACTTTACCTATTTTATATTTTATTCAAATTTATTCAGGATAAAAAATAATTTCATTTCATTTCATTTCATTTTACACCTACATATTTTCTCCGCTAAGGATCCAATTCTTAAAATCTTACTACAGGGCATTTTATTAATAAAGAATGTTTGAATCTATTTCATTGTTACTTTATTAAGTTCATCTTTCTCTTGGATAGCGGAAAATTAATGATAAAATTACAATAAAAATATAACTTCCAAGGCGGAATGACGGAGAAAGCTTCTATCAAATTTTCAGATAATTGTTCTCGTTTTGATTTTAAAGCAATTATGTATTTTATAAACAAGATATAAACAGTAATTGGGATCAACGACCTGGTTGCCTTCGATTTAATGAAACATTTTCACCGTAATAATTACGTTCTTGGAAATTGAAATCCATTGAAGGTTATAAATATGTTTGTTAAAACAATATTACGTTTTTGATTTAGTAATTTTGTTATAAGTATTTGGTAAATAAAATATTCATCATCTTCAAAACGGATATTAAAAAAAGCTAATTCTACGACAAGAAAAGCTAACTATTATTCCAAAAACATCTATTAAAAATGATTCGATAAGTCCGCGTCGAAAAATGCGCTCGACACAGCAGTACGTATGTAACATCTTATAGTTTATTTATACACATATAAAACGTAAAAATATGTCCGATCGTAGAACAAAACTTAAGTCACTGTATGAAATACTCACTTAAAATTAAGTTTATCAATAGACGCGGACATATGCCGCGGCTGCTTCGGACACGAGTAGAGGTTCCTAGAGTCCAGCGGCAGGAGGTCAATGTCGTGGAATATGAAGCACTGCCAACCTCCCGCCTTCTGCTTTTGACTTTCAACGAAGCCCACGTTCATGAGCTTGGCTCGATTGAAGTCGCTCGAACCTGGGATAAAACTAGCTGTCATTTCTTTGTTCACATAAGTCATGGTAACCAATCAATATGATTTTTTTTAATTAAATTTAAATTTAAATATTTTCCGGACATTTATACACAGCGCCATCTAGTACCAAGCTAAGCAGAAGCTTTTGTTATGGCAAAATAAATACATACATACAATAAATAGCAACACTCCAGAAAAATACAAATCTAAATTACAAATATATTTTTCCGGTGGGGGGATCGAACCCACGACCCTTCGCGAAGTAAGCAGTTGTGTTACCAGTGCGCCAAGCGGTCGTCAATCAAATTATGATGAGTTAAACGAAATAACTTTATTTTTCTTTTTAAAGGCACATTTTAAACACACATGCTTATTATGTGCATATAAGCCGATGTCCAGTTATAAACCGGTGGTAAATGTTTTGTAATACCATGACGATTCAAAAGTGTTACTTTATGTAGCCTAATTGAATAAAGATACTTTTGACTTTGACTTTGACTTTAAAACATAATTAAGGACTACCTCATCTATAGCTACTATATCTTTAACTACTATACATAAATCTGTATCTAGAATACAATATTTCTCCAATATGAATGTGAATTGAAGTTGGAGACACAATGATACAATGGTCAGTATAAATTATGGTAAGACGATTGAAATATATATTATGATATTCAATAGGATAATCATGATACAAATAAAAATCAAAGACAAAACGCGCAATAAACTTGTTAGAAAAAACCTAACAGGTACTTAGTATTTTTCCATGATTAACAGGATTTTTTTTTGTAATATAAAAAAATTAAACAAAAACCATCCATACCTTCTTGCTCGACGATAAATATTCCATACTCTATTTGCTGCTTCATCAGGAATGGATGCATGTGGTTCAAGAAAATCGCCAAGTGTTGTTGGCGATCCCTAGAGAAAATAGATTTATTTTAACATATTATAATTTAAAATTTAATTATTACCTTAAAAAAATATTAACAAAAAATAACCGACTTCGGACTAAAAAGCAAAAAATAAATTTGCTTCCCACAAAGTAATTTAAAATTTTCATTTAGACATTTTCATTTAGTATATAGAAATGATTTAATAGTTATTTTATAATTTAGAAGTCAATCAATAAATCAAAGAAGAAAAAAATATATTATACATACAGACGAATTTAGAACCTCCTCCTTTTTTGAAGTCGGTTAAAAAAATAATAATAATGTTCACGCTTGAGAGTTGGTCTTTCACGTTAAAGCTACTGAATTATACTATCTTTTATGTTGGATCAAACACGGTATGCAAATTTAATTTAAAACGACTTCAGTACCTTAGGAGTCAATGGCGGACAAACAACGTCACACGTAATTTATATATTAAATTAGGATAAGCAGAATTTTGGAACATTACACATAATATAACAATTTTAAAAACTTATCAAAAACCACATTGGTTAAAGCCTCTATTAAACTTGTTTCTAACAACTAGGACTCCTAGAAATCCCCTTAACTGTCGTATTAGGAAGCTAGGTCATACTTTATAACGTTCTAACTAATTTAATATAGGAAAATGTTGAATATTATTTAGTAAACTAGTATTTCGAAGTACCGACACGGAGAGCTAATATTGTTAGCAAGTAGGTTGAGTGTCGTCAAGAGCAACCAACGTCACCAGTTCTATGAAACAACGCTGTATTTTGAGTACAAATTCAGTACCGTACACTGGTTTTGATATTTAATGCGTAATATCTATACTAATATATAAAGCTGAAGAGTTTGTTTGTTTGTATGAACGCGCTAATCTCAGGATCTACTGGTTCGAATTGAAAAATTCTTTTTTTATTGAATTGACCATTTATCGAGGAAGGCTTTAGGCTACATAACATCACGCTGTGACTAATAGGAGCGAAGATATAATGGAAAATATGGATAAAACGGGGAAAATTATTCATCTTTGAGGGCTTCCTTTGCGTGCGCTGCGAAAACGGTTCAAGATACAAAAATAATATGTATGAAAGAATTACTCCTCTTTAAATGATCTAAAAAAAGTCCGAGACAGTATATGTCTATCTTCTAAGATTGACTCACTATAACTATTATAGAAATCTATCTATTATTATAGAAATAGATTTGGGGACGAAGTCGCGAGCAACAGCTAGTTATATATAAATAAGGATCAACATTGGTATGTTCTGGCATTTTTTTATTACGTAGTTTGAAAAACATTTTACAATATAGGTACATACTTAATGTTAATTTACCTTTGTCGCTGATTTATTTACAGAAGAAAAACATTGTCCTATTTAAAACAGAATATGTTTTTGGTCAAGAAAAAATTATTAAAATCGATACAATCGTTCTTCTTACGTTACTTCGTTCGAGTTATAATGTGGTGAATTAAACCATAAACATAACATCATTTAAGAAAGTAAATCAACTTGTCTTAGAAATAAATTATTATTTTAAAATAATGTTACAGATTAAAACTATTCGTAGTAGTAGTATAATAAGAAAAAAAAAACTAGGTAGATATTGTAAATAAATAAAAAAAATCAATATAATTATGTAGACATTTTTGCTTAAAAGGAATTTTCCTTCGACATTTTCTACGTTACAACACTTTCTATAAAATATAAGATATTTATGGCAACCCTGATGACTTTAAGGACATACATAAAATTTATCGTGACGTTATAAATCTGATTCGCCCTTTAGATAAGAAAAGAGGGTAGCGGCGCCGAGGTGTTAAAGGCAAGATTGCTTTTGTTTCTTGATTCTTTTACGAAATATACATTTTATTAAAGGAAAAAACGACTTGGAATGTGATCTAAAGAGTAATTTTTACGGGTTTTCTTGGGTGCCATTACGAGAATCGGAGCCACCGGCTCGACGTGTCAAAAAAAAGAAAATTAATAATATCAATTGTCCCAGTCCAAAGTAGTGAAAAAAAACAAAAATTAAAAAAATACAGTCGAATTTAAAGCATCCATTTTTGTAGAAGTGGATTAACTTTTGATTCTGAACCTTCGTTTGATTCTTAAATTTATTAACGAGGTTGTGTGTGTAACACGCAAATTGTCAAGCTTTTAAAGGCCTCGTAACTTTAAGGTCAAGGTTTAAGTGCTATATAGTAATAAAACTCTTTGAAGCTGTTTGGTTGTATCGACTTAAAAGTATATTAACACCACCTAAAAATAATAACCTAACGATATTTCATTGATTGAATTGGTAGTTTAAAGTCATATTATAGATATAAAAAATTATTCCAAAGTATAAACTAAACTAAATAGCTTTTAAATGTATTAAAGCTTCAGAGAATAAAGTTTTTGTAACCAGAGTACCGGAAAAATTATAAGTACAATGCTACGTACGTTAGTGAGCGTGAAACATCAAGCCTTCACAGTTCTTACGGAAGAATACACACGGGAAAGTAGGTTAAGATTGTAATACGAGCCCTCGGGTTGAGCGATTCCTTTTAAAAGTTTATTATGTAATTTTGTGGATAAATATTAAGTAAACTCGTATAGTCGGCTACAGAGTATAGCACATTAAGATGTACAACGTCTTATTAAGAGATATTCTAGAAATAAGTGTCGTGACGAGAGGACATAGTTAATAAATGTAATAGATATTGGCCATTTCAAAAATACAGAAGACTTTTTATTAGCCCTTGTAGTTTTACGTGTGTGTGGCCAGTTATGCTCTTTGAGAAGGTTTGAAACTAATGGTAAAAAGAATGCTTAAAATAACTTATAGCATTCCTAATGAATCCAGGAATCTATGTTTTTCAAATATTTCATTCTAATATCCTATCAATGTAAAACAGTGCATATTGCACTCACGGAATTTTCAGCTAGTTGGCGGGAAATAATGTTAACTGTCAAACAGTGACTGACATTACAAATATATGTCATTTGTGACGTTTGACGTCATGGTCAATAAAGATTAGTGCGTCATCAGCTTAAAATATTACTTTATAATAAATTAACGTTTAAAAGGTTACTCTATTGTAATTGAATGTGTCTTGTTTGTCTTAGATATGGCAACATTTATCTCCAGTGAACCGTCTCAGCAGTAACTTTTTTCTTAGTTTTCATAAGCGTTTTCGTTTTACGACGCCGGTGGCATACACAAAAGTTTGTTATATAAACACTTTTTAATGGCGAAATCTATAAGAAAACGCCATCTTCCTTCAAAAACGAAATATTTGATATAAATTATAAACACTTCATTGGCGAATTGGCCTTAAAAATGTTAATATATTTACCTGTACGGTACAATGATGGCGACTTTGTGCCTCGCGGTACAATTCGGAGGAGAGTAGCGTCCTCCTCTGTGGACCTCGGGGTATTTCGTCTCCACCCAATCTAATTCCACCTCCGTTTTATTTACAGGCAGGGGACCTGTGAAAAAGTTTTCATCATTACAGGAACTAGATGTGTTAAAGACTAGTTATGTTTTCATTAATGCTACTATACAAGTAGTATCCAATAGTAAGGGTATATATGAAAAACAAATGAACAGATTTGAAATATACGGAACCGTAATTCTGATTTATATAGGTAGCATGATGCATGCTATAAACGTAGCAAAATATTTTATTAAAATAAAACTAAATGAAATGCTATTATTCAAATTAAAAAATCGAAACGATCCTTATCACTGAACCGTAAATGTCATTGGACGGTGCGGCGTCAAGTATACGTCCAGGAAGTTAGCACCACACTTTTGAGATTTGTAAGTTTTAAAAGTTGTTCCGGGTTGTGCTAGGTTTGTTCTACATTGTTCCAAAACGGCATAACTCTGAGATCTATAGTTTTCGAGAAAATTAGAAAAATCAAAATTTTGCGCTAGCACCACACTTTAAAGCTAGCGCGATTCTGAGTGTTGTTCTGGGTTGTGCTAGGTTTGTTCTACATTGTTCCAAAACGACATGGCGCTGAGACCGATACTTTCGGAGAAATTAAAGAAACAAAATTTGGCGCTGGCACCACACTTTAAAGCTAATGCAATTTTGACAGCTGATTTGGGTTCTTCTAGAGTTGTTATACATTGTTCCAAAACGGCGTAACGCTGAGACACATACTTTCAGA
>JADANM010005346.1:2550644-2576639 GCA_026213755.1 Eurema hecabe | reverse complement strand
ATAAAACTAATCCTGAAATTTGCAACCTTGGTGATTTTGAGCCAGCTATATAAAAAGAAGAAAAAATATAATAAAAGCTCTATAACATTATGACGTCAATTAAGCACAAGAATGCTATTCCAGGCCGCAATGCAATGCCTCATTTAAAATATCTTGGCTTCGTTTCACACACTGTTAAGTAAAAATCTTTTACGACTTAAACAAAGACTCTTCGCAGCCGAGAGAATATAAAAGAAATATGCCAGCGGAAAGGATCTGCAGAAATTGGGTTATATTTAATTAATGATTTTGTTATTCTGTGTTGAAATGTTCGAATTTAGTAACATTTTTTAAGAAAATGGTTTTTTTTTAAGAAATTTCTGTCACTTATAATAGAAATCACAGTTTTTTATATTTATATCCGTAATGCCTATACGTACTAAATTTGATTTAAAAAAATCTTACCAATAGAATTTACATTACTTAATTATAGCGGATTTATCGGGGGTAAAACCTTTTTTTTAGTTTGCTTATTTATGTTTATTTTCCACTTTATCGCTCACCAACCTATTCCTACTACGCAAACTAATCATCTAGACAAACTGAGTAATTAAATAAATTTACGAAGTTCACAAATATTAATAAACTATTGGTATACGATAGGTTCTAACTGCATGCATTTATGCTGACCGTACTTGCGATTTGAGATGACACGACTATTGACAACTACGATCCCTACCAAGCCAATACGCCTAGAAGCTGAACCGTTTCAGCACGAGTATATCCCATACTATTTCAGAACACCTTCAGTATTCAACTGAACAGCACAATACAACAAGCCCAATAAAGCACTTTGTCCAGTCAAGTTAACGACTGTTTAAACTAGTTCCGAGTATTTGTATTGTAAATGAAACGAGTTTCTGAATTCAGATTTACATTTCAGATGAGGGCTAAAAATTAACATCGTTAGTTTGGTGGTGAGCGGACTTTCTGATTTCCGAAATAATATTGGTTTTTTAAACAGTTTTAACAATGCATAAGTCGGATAATTGTTAGATTTATATGCGGGAGGCGTTTAAAAGTTTTGTTTACATAATTCACGCTAAGATCAAATAACTAATTCTATTTTTGTTGACTGCATTTAACACAATATATAATGTTAGTTAGCTTTGTATAAATCTATATAAATAAAAAAATATGTTACGCTTTGTTGTGTTGAAAGTATATTTATTTCATTATCTATTGCTAATGTAAATTTTTGTAATACATATGTCTTACGAGTTACGCGATAAAGTGTCAGGGTTCGTAGTCTATCTATACATATAATAAAAACGTAACGAGTCGCTGTCTGTACATGGAATATATATGAGAAAAAATATTATAGGAGACCTTTATTAACGCAATAGAATCCAAAACCATGATTTTTGGAATTTTTGTCTGTTTGTTTGTGCACGCTAATCTCAGAAACGGCTTAACCTATCTAGATGGGGTTTTCAATGATATATTGTGGTAAGCTTCACTTAACATTTAGTGTTTAATTCATGTAAATCGGTTGATAAATAAAAGTTATGGCAATTTAAAGAATCACGTTGAACTTGCTGAACGTTTGTTGGCGCGGGTTAGGCATTTTAAAACATGCTGCCCAAAGTCACTTTTCTGCGCGGGCGAAGTCGCTGGCACAACTAGTACAAAATAAAACTTTGAAATTTTCGTAAATAATATTTAAAAAAAAATATGGTCTCAAACATCAACACAAAATCAATGTTTTTACCAAATCAAAAATTGATCTGTTCTTCGAATTGCGAACAAACGGTATTGTTAAAACGAAAGAAACGTAAACAAATCGTTGTTGATGAATACATGCATTCAGTGTGAAAATTTAACGAGCTTCGTCTAAGAAAGATTCATCTGAACCATCATTGTGTATCTACGGTTTGTAAAATCTATCACTACATAGTGTATAAATCAAAGTTAATTTTCGCCGACTGTCCTATGTATAGGTCGCGTCATTTATGTTTAGTGCTGGACGAGAATAGCTACGCATCGGTAGAATCGCGTTCGTAATTGACGTATTGGTGCGAGAAAGACAACAGAACTGGGACAACCAATCAACGCTCGCGCACGCGACGATCACGCGCCCAGCGCGCTGCGCCCTTACCTCGATCCCTTATTTTTGACTTCTGCGCAGGTTTCGTTCAGCGCTAAAGATTCGTGACGCGACATGTAAACCCTGATACACGATTATTACATAGTATTATGTCGCTTTCTTCTGTCTGTCCCTATTATATGTATGCTTAAATCTTTAAAACTAAGCAACCAAATTGCATGCGGTTTTTAATAGATATAGAGATTCAAGAGAAAGGAAGTGTATATGCATAAATGCGGGTTTTTTTTTCTTTATCTATATATATAAAAGAAAGTCGTGTTAGTTACACCATTTATAAATCGATAACGGCTCAACTCATTTGGCTGAAAATTGGTGGGGATGTAGCTTAGAACCAGGAGAAGGACATAGGATACTTTTTATCCAGTTTCCAGGGAAATAATTTTTTTATGAAAGTAAACGCGGACGGAGTCGCGGGCAACAGCTAGTTAATCAATAAAAGATACAAGTATAAATTTAGATAAAAACCTCGCCAAACTTTTAAGTTTTAGGACGAGATGCAAGCAATGCATATATTTTATGTTCTACTGTTCTATTTGTTGTTTAATATTAACAAATGATGTACAATTAATTATATAATACATCTCGGTTCTCGTTATGATAATTATACCATTGTAACTAGAAGTGGCTTCAACAAGCAATTGACATGATTTATGTTCAGAGACTAAAGTCGCCCAGTCTCATTAGGGAAAATTGTTATATTAAGCTGTGTGATTGTGGTTTCATGCTGCAAGATCTAGAGTACATCTATAGAAGATTTCATCAAATACGGTCTTGTGGTTTTGACGAAAAAGCAGTACAGACGTATCATATCATATAGTTCAGTATTTATTGCAGTGTTTTATACACTGTCAGAAAGATTTATTTAAGAAACTTGTCGCGTCCCACGGTTTGACCCGCGTAGTTTTCATTTCCGATTCAACTAAGAGACGAAAATATAATAAAGATATTATATGCCCAGAGTATAATTTACTTGTATGCCAAACTCAATACAAATCTATTCAGTAATTTTTGCGTAAAAGAGTAACAAACGTCCAAAGATCTATACAAAACACAAAATTTTAAATTTATAAGTGAGATGAAAACTGTATTTATTATTTAAAAATTTGTATAGTTGTATATCTTATTTATTTATATATACTCGCGAATAAACTTTTAATTTTCTTATTTTATCCTGTACCGAACCCTTACCGGGTGACCAGGAAACCGCCTGGTAGAAATGGCTAACAGCCATAAGGCCGCTTTTTACATGTGTCTTCTTCTGTATTTTCCTTTTTGTATCATGTTATGTTAAAGTATAATAAAGAATTTATAAATATAAATATTATCGTGATACTCTGATAGTCATCTTAATTCGACCGAATAGTGCACGTTGTAAGCGTGTTTTCACACCGCGAGACAAATCCTCTGCTGCAGCAGACTGCGTCAGTCAGCAATCGATATTTAACTCCATACAATTAAGAGCGAATTCAGCGTCTAAAGGGTTATGTCGGGTCATTTCACCAAAATGGTTCCATTAGACAGGATTCCAACTAACATTACTATTGTGCAGCGAAGGTCTTTTCATTTAGTTGATATCACCTCTTTGCAGTGTCTGCATTCCTGGTACATAGTGATTTTGTTACCCCTAAATTTGTGTGTGTGTGTTTGTGGAAAAATAAAGGCAAATGGAGACCTCGGATGAAATAGAATGATGAAATGAGGAGGAGTAGAAAATAACTGTTTATTGTAAGTGATCATTTATGGTATTTATTAGAAAGAAATTGGGCTTTTAAAAAATAAAAAAAATAACGGTATAAAAATTTAATATTCTTTTGAAAAATGTGTTTCATATATAAAATAAGCCTTAAAGGGCCATTTGCTTTTGCAGTTTTATAGCGAAACATTTTTGTGCATACATTAAGTTACTCATAAAACAGCTGAGAGAAAGTTATCCATCTCTTTCCAACCCTATCTCTTACCCACGTAAGATTCACAATAAGAGGCTATTTCAAACATTTTCATTCCATAACGACTTTCATTTTGAACAATGCCACGTAAAAATCCTACCTTTTCGTAATTCTGTTCGTAATGTTTCCACGCCAGCCTTGATTCTCTTATTATCCTTATAATCAAATTAAGGCTCGCATGTGAAAATGAGAAATGAAAAGCGTTTGTTGGAAAATGTGTTTAATATTTTTGTTTTAGTGTCGGGTTACGGTATAATTGAGACTGGAGATCGCCTGGCACGCACACATTGGTATATAGATACACACATGTCTCTGTATGTGTATGTGTAATAATAAAAATATTTGTGTGTGTGTGTGCTTATGTGTGTAACTATATGGATGTATGTGTGTCTAAAGTAAATTTAAACATTGGGTAGTTTTGATTATATTATTCAGGTCATAAAAAAGAATAACTACCTAACAACATATAAATATGTCCTTTTGTTAAATTCTTCTTTATTAATTTAAATCTGTCCATCTGTATGTCTGATAAGCATAGCATTTACTACAAAGCAACGAAATCTATTTTAATTATATTTGTTACATAATATGATAGTATAAAGTTTGAGGAAGGGCATATTTTATTTTTCATCAGGTCATAAAAAAAATTAACGCAGATAAATCCACAGTATAAAAGTAGATTCACATACATATACTTTTTCTTAAGTGAAAATACATACATAAAACATAACAGTTTGATTAACACTACATATCACATCAAAGCTGTTCACATTAGTGCCAAAGTAAAGGATTTAGCTGTCCATCAGATATTCATAAATCATGAATAATTTATCCTTCGCTTATCCGAAAGCTCTTAGTACTTAACGCTCATTACAAGTGGACATTACAGGCTAACTTTTATCGAACGAAGTTAAAATTATGGAACGAATTCTGAAGTTCCAAATTTTATGGATGACAATTCGTACGTTTAAATTCTTTAAAAACTTCGCTTAAGGAAAAGGGGACTTGTGACAAAAAGGAATAAAAAATAAAGAAGGAAATGAGAAATATATAAGAGAAATATATTTCGAAAAATTATCACAAAGTAGTAAATGCATATTGATAGTATGTATCTGCTTTTTGGTAGGACGCTACGAAGCTTACAACAAAACTACGGCGTAGCGTGCTACGTCGTAGCAGGTTTTTTGTCGAAAGCGACAAAGCTCTACAATAGCATACTTAATATTAACTTTAATAAGACATTACAAAAAATGCCATTCATTTCAACGCTAATAGTTTATTCAGTAGTAACATCTGTAAAACAGGAATGACCATAGATTATACATCTCTTTACAACGTCATTTATTAAATATTCCATATAGCTGGCAACACTACCACAATCTCGCGAATTCTAGTACCGGAATATGTTAACACAAAATACATTAGCTTTCAAAACGCTACGAACTAGCTTTCGCCCTCGACATTGTACATGAAGTATATTTTTTTACATGTTTTTTAATTAGTTTTTAGTCGTTAGAAAAAAAGTCGAAGTTTTGTACTAATCAAGTTAAAAAAAACATTGAAAATCGCTTCTAAATTTCCGAAATTGTTTAATTAAAATTATTATTCATTTTTTGAAGCGCAAAGGGAAACAGCAGCGCGGCTATTTATTTTAAAATAAACAATTTTAATTACTGAAGTGTTAAATAACACGAGATGTTTCGCCGTGCAAAAACAGCCAACGCAAAATGTACACCCGTTCTGTTTGTTTTTAAAAGTTGGACACATTTTTATAATTAATTTATTTTAAACTCACGGCGACACCGCGCAAGTTTTTCCAAATGTTTTAATTAAAATGTAGTGTTTATTTTTTGGTTAAAAAATCTGTTTGGTATGTATGGGTACATATATCAAGTTGTTAGTGTTGAATGTTTGTGAATACTGATCTTAGATTTAGAATCTTTTTCTAAACTAATTGTTAGGTCAAATCGAAAACGACCTAATTTTTAATTCAAAATAGGTTTATTTAAAGTTGACTGGAATTATAATACTTTATAGTCGTATAAATTTATCTGGAAAACAACCGACACAACTCTATTTACTTTTGGAGGTCTCAAATAAAACCTGTACAGAATTAAACTTCAAATTCCAAAAATCCTGGAGAACAGAAAAGTCAGAAAGTAAGAAAATGTACTTATATCAATAGAACAAAACATTACGTACCTAACCAATAGTACAAAAAAACAATATACCTATTATCTATGTACAAAATATCTGTATCCATTTCATGATATTATGATGCGCGTGTAATCCAAAACCTGGCGGATTGCGTAAAGCCAGCGAATAGGGTCAGCGAACGAAAATGAACATCAACTTTCATACATTTCGAACGAATGAATACTATGAAATTTATGCCATGCAGAGGAAATCCTTTGAAGCCTCTGTCATTGTCAATCAGGACGTGAATAAAAATTGTGAGACGCCATTTTGACGATACGTTTATGGCTTTAATTTATGGAGCCATGAATGACTTTTGAGCGCAGGTTTAAAAGCAGTTAAAATAGCTATGCTAGCGTATTTCGTATGCCGTGCATGCGTTTGAACTAGGCTGGTTTAAGCTGCTTGAATGTTATGAAAAAATATACTGGGTTCATGGTTCATAGGGCTGATTGTTTAGTTTTTTTTTACGTTGTGGTGGATGACGATTGGTGGATGACGCAGAATTGTCTCTCGTGGAAAATGAACATTGATAATGAGAATAGTAAAAAAATAAAAAAATAAAACCGTTACACGAAACTAGCCTGGGTGCTTAGTGCGTCTACAGATATGAAAAATTGTAACTAAAAAAATTAAATAAATAATAAGTTAAATGATTTAAATATAAATATATTTGAGACTATTAAAGTCTAAAGGAATTTAATTTGTGAAACTTTCTCGTGAAGAAATAAAACATGGAAGATATCTATCGAATTATATTAAAAGAAAACACCGTTATATGTTAACGTTGCAACAGATTTAAGAAGATTCTTTGAATACAGATTGTCTGTGACGCAGTATCACGTGCTGCAATATATTTGGAAAATGTTGCAATATTCCTGTGGGAAATCGAAAAATCTCCGTATTTTCCAGATTTACGGTACAGCAACGGTGTGTAGTTTTATATATGTTCTCACGGACAACCGTTCAAAGGGAAATATATTTGTGTGAACACGGCTTTCAACCTAGAGAGAAGATATTTTGTTTCATTCTGCAAACAAAGTATAGAAGCGAAACTTCGTGAGATCCTAAGCTTAGCTATCTGGTTAGGATTTGTCTGAATCTTCTAATCCAAGTATTATTTAATGGAACTGCAATATTTTTTTAGAAAATTAATATACATTTCACTCTCATATATTTAAAATTTAATAGATAATAAATATATGATCAGTTTCCTTACAGAATTAGATCGATTTTTTTTCATTTTTTTAAGCTACATTGTGTGTGATTTTTAAAAATCATTGCGAAATTATTAAATGTTATTTTAATTATGTTAAAAATCTTTATGTCTGGATATAAGAATAGATCTTAGACATAAAAATCAATTCCGGTCTCGAATTCAAATGCCTACGTTAGTTTATGTACCTACGTCATAGATTATAAAAGAAAACAATGTCCTTCCCATGAAGCTGAAACTGAAGCCCAACATTCCGAACTCAGGGTTATTGCAGAGCTAGTCAAGCGTAAACCATCGGTAATTGAAATCGGTATTAAAACCAGGAGTTTTCCATTTCAACGATCCATGTTAACTAACATAAAACATGTTTATAGGTACATCACGCGTTAATTCTGTGACAGCATACACGTAAGTGTTACTAGTATTTAAAATGTAAAATTCAAATCACGTTTAAAAACACGGCATTCTTTGTTTAAATAAAGAGTAATATTTTTTATAGTATTTTTATTTCTACTCTGTGGTCCCTTGGCATGTAATAAAAAAATAAGTTTTTTAAATAAGAGTTTGCCTAAAATTAGGTATAGCCATAAAACTATCCATGCCATTTATATAATGGAATGTAAAAAATATATTTGTCCGTATTGTTTTCTTAGACGTATAATAAAAAAGGAGTATATATATCTAACACTTTCTTCAAACGTATACAGGAGCGAGATAGAAAGTAACATCCCGGATCTTGAAGAGTGCACAGATAAGCCCTTTCCATAAGCTAGCGGAAAAATTTAACAAGTGCAGCGTCTTATCCTGCACTCACGTTTCGAGTAACATTTTTACTTAGCTGTAAATAAAAAATATAAAACTGTGAAAAACAAGGAGCTTTTTTAAACCGAGTCAAACTTATTTCCTAAAAATGGTTATTTCATGCCTATGTTAGTCAAAATTTTATAAGGCTCGAACATATGATAATTTACTTTTTATAAAATGTAGATTTTAGATAAAGTGTAGACTTTTTACAAAGGTAACTTTCAATTAAGTGTTTCGTTATTACAATTTTAGCATCTAAAATTGAAGTACAATAAGTTTTTATTCTAGCTAAACGATATTTTTAGCAAAAACCAATTTTCCAAACAATAAACGCACAAAACAATTATCTGAGTGCCATAAAAAGTAAATATTGCAGATTTGCTAGTAAATCGCTGAGGACGGCTTGTAAACACGAACCTTCTTCCCCTAAAAGATTTAGTGCTGTCACGTGATTAGCCTCCCACATCCCGCCAACTCGCGGATTTCCGAACGAAACCGCTGCGCTGCTCCAGACGCGTCACGTATTGCGAAACAGTTTATAAATCGACGTTATTAAACGTATTTTCTTACTTATCTGTGGCGCTGACGTGTCATTATTTTACTTCGCTGTCAAAAACAATTTGCGCTTGTCAACTTTTTCGTATATGGTTGTTTTATGCGGAATTGTAGAATGTAACTGTTTAATATTATGGTAAATGATCAAATAATAATAAAAAGACGTGAATGAAAGTACTATTAAAAAGTAAGTCTATATTAAATCTATATAAAAACGCAACGCATTTTAAAAATAAACCAACCGAATCAAAGAATAAATGAAAATTGAGGACTGATAAATAGGTACTATTTAATATAATATCCCATAGATGCTATTGTGAGATCTGATAAAAATTTAAATTGAATAAGAAACACTTTCAAAATATCAATATCAAAAACGTTTTTAAAAATCAGTATCGAAACATGAATTTAAAATATTCTTCTTTGTACCTAACACATGTTTGATATTAAAACTAAAACATTACAAAAAATGTGCGCTATTCAAATGCTTCAATAACGATAACATAGAATTTATATTTCAACAATTTTCTATGCAAAAGATAAGAATAATATTACATAAACTGCTATGCTTACATATACTTTTCATTATCGCAATTTGTAAACAATAGTTATGCGTACTAAATATAATTACGTGTATCCAATTGATAAAGAAAACTAACTGTGACCTTGTGTGAGTGTTGCTAGGTTAAATAAATCTTTTGTTCTATAGCATAGCAGTATATATATTGCCATTTATAAAATGCTTTACAAATGCTTCAAAATATGGAGGAACGTGCTTGCTTATCTATCTACGATATAATTTATTTTATTGATTCAAAATAAATCTGATGACCGCTTGGCGCAGTGGTGGCACAACTACTTTCTGCGCAAGGGTCATGGATTCGAACCCCACGTCAGAAAAAAATTTTATTGAGAAAAATATATTAGTAACTATATAAATATATTTTACATTTGTATTTTTCTGGGATCTGTGTCGATATGTAACTTACATATACGTACATACTTTTTTAATACAGTTAATCCGTTATCTAGTCGCCATAACACAAGCTATGCTTAGCGTGGGACGAGATGATGCTGTATATAAGTGTCTATTTATTATTATTATTTATTAATATACAAAACTAAATTTATTACCTATTTTTATATAAGTTAAAAAAATGTGTTCTTTCAGTTATCAAACATATTGCATTAAAACACACAAGTTCTAAAATTTTTAAAGGCGAAATGCTTAAAAAAACATTTTGGAACAAAAGCCAACAATAAACTAGCCTATTCAATGGTTTGGCTTAAATAATTGGCATACCAAAAGAAATTGATCTTTCAAAGTCACGTAAAACGGGACGATCACGTGAAAATTAAAGTGAAAGCTTCGATTTCAAAATTCTAAAGCACAGCCTTAGTTAAAAAAATTAATCAACTTAAAAAAGAAGGACGTTCCTGTTTTTTGGTCCATCAAAATTTGGTATAGTTCTAATATGAAAACTATTTAAATTACTTTTCACAATCGAAGTCGAGGTTTATTAAAAATTAATCAAATTCTAATTTCCTCCTCCACATTAAAAAAAAACATAATTTGTTTATGACAACCCCCATCAAAGTCTCTTAAACGAAAACTGAACTAACTTTCCCAAAGAACCCACGTTATATTACTAATGAGAAAAATTTTCGCGGCTCCCGAATATAACTTTACTTTTATTGCTTCAGACGTGGGCAAAAAGAAAACGTGTCTTGAAAATCGAGAAGTGTTCATTGTAATTATCTACACCCATATTTATATTAAAAATTTATATTTATACAAACTTGACTTTAGGCAACTAACTTAATGGTCGCACTTTAACGGTGAATAACGGTGTGCACTCAACAACGCGACGCCTGGACATTTATTTTTTTTATGTTTTTGTAATTATGCGAGAAAAAAATTTGCCGGGAAACATTTTGACAGCGAAGTCTGTCGGATCCACACCAGAGATTTACATGAAAACAGTAACACACATCTTTACACCCCTAAAAACTTTCGCACTGATGAGTAATTAACTAAAGATGACCGATCCTAAACCAATTAAATTTTCATAGAAGACCGCCAGAGTCCATTGTACTACATTAAAGATAATTCCGAGTGCAGACGTCTCAATTCTATTACTCATTAACAAGCTCTTCTCTCGGGAACGAACCTTAATATTTGATAAAGCTAGCGGCCAACCTAGGGTCTAATATTATATTACGATATCGGATAAGTTCGTTAGTTAGAAATGAGACATGTTAAATTGGGATGAAGACAAGAAGTAATTTAATGTCCGTCGGATAGTTTACTAAAAAGTATACATAGCATTCGACTTATTAAAATTTAAAAAAAAAGACGATAATTAGTTTTTTTTTGTGTGAAAGTCGCCATCAGCCAAGCTAATATTTGGGTAAAATTAAACAAATAATAGACTTCCTGTTAATAGAAAAAAAACAGACCGTTACGGAAAAGTTACTATTTAAACGTTTTTAATATGAACAGAATTTAAAAAAATTCCTTTTCCAGATTCGTACCTACTGACATATTATATACTTTGCCTTGGTGTATTGGGATTTAAGAAAGATTCTTGGTCTCCTAATGGAACAGCGAAATTTTAGGATAAAAGCCTTATGAAGATATCGTATTTTATTTACTCTTTGTCTCGTAGGAGAGCGAATTTGTATAAAATCGAGACTCCATTTCTAACACTACATTAAATATACATATACCCAAATTACTAAAACTTGGATAATATTTCTGAGGATGGAAGAGTACATAACCATCTTTTGAACTAAAGAGAGAATCAACAAGACAAACACCTGACTGGTCGCCCTCAATTACATAACATTAGCGCGATGCAGAACTCGGTACATTAGTGGTAACTCAATATAAATAACAATAAAAGAGAAAGTAAAAAAGATAGCATTTTATCTCCCCCTCTTATACGAAAGATATACAGTACCTCCAAGTACTTTAAAAAATTGAAAATGGCAAATCCTCTAACATATATTAATCTTTTCACTGATTTTTTTTGTGTAATAATAATTTTTTAATGTGTTAATGTACTTTTGTATTCGTAATTTCTACATTTTCATTATGCAATACGAACTTCTCTAAACTTTTACATTTATTGTTTACATTATTTGAATAAGAAATTGTATAAGACAATCTTCCTGCTGATAAAAGACATTTCCGTGTTTAGTTCAAACAAAAACCTTTGCAAAGCGCAAAACTTCGGTAGGTATGCCTCATAAATTTCGATCAACAATTTGCATACGTCTCCTTGTTCTTTGTCAAACTTTTGTCTTTTGTTGTAAGCGATTTCCCTTAAAACGCGATACGCAAAGAACAAATTGAAACAAACAAAACATTCGTTTCGGAAAAACGTTTCTGTGATCCAAACTTTGCCATGTCATTGAGTTTAATATCTTCTAATACTTTATATTCAAAGTTTCGATTCCCACCTGTATCTGAATAAGATTTATATCTAAGATAAATGTGTTTAAGGATACATGAGAAGACTTTTTCTTGTTAACTTTCGTTTTGAAAAAGTGTCTTAGGTTACTAGTTTCTAAAAAAGAATATTTCTTCACTGAGATACAAATTTTGAAAACTGTTTATTTTCAAGAAATATTTATTATGTAATACAAAATAAAAACTGGCCAGGTTAATTGGTTTTCCAAACGTAAGAGATAAGAGACGTAAATATTTATTTAATTTGTTTCATAGTATCGAGGTATAAGATACACAGGCACAGACGCAGGCAGCGATGTTTTAGTAATAAGGACAGGCTTTTAACCTCTTGATATGGAACCCCTCAAGCAGTTACGAGTATATACCTACCAACTATTATTTTTTTTTAGTAGCCCGTAGGGATGCCACTACAGGGCAAGGGCCTCTCCCAAACATTATTAATACTGACTATTTAAAGCTTGCCTAATATTAGGAAGTGTATAACGTATCTTTTTCTTCCAATCATATATCCAGTCTAGTAAATTAATGTGTAGAAAGAAACCAAGTGAGAACGCAAGACAACGGAATGAAAACGCGAACCACAATGTACGAATATAAGTGGACACACTTCTAATTGTACTCCCTGAGGTCGGAGGAATTCTAAAGTCCTAGTTCTTGGCGCCGAGCCAGAGGATAATATTTATTACTCGTGCCTCGCCGGCAGAAAATGCGGCCACTCCTAACGCTTTCAACAACTGACTGTATATTCCACGGTTAAGCACCGTGTGAGATGGCATATAAAAGCAGCGAGAATTGCGGCTGTATTATGATTATTAAAATAATCTGTTTTGTATGTAAATTTATACATTTAGTAACATAAATTATTATTAAAACAAACTTTTTATACTTTACTATTATCAAGAAGTTCTAGCGTATGATATGGAATGATTGCAATAAAGATCACTTGTCCGCCATTTTGGATGCGTCGCCATTTTGAAGTAAGAGTGACGTCGATTGGCTATTGATACAAAAAATCGAAACAAAATGTGTATAAATTATTTAACCACGTTTCGTTAATTATATCTGCCTTAAAATTAAGTTGCGATACATACATTAATTGGCACTCAAATAAAAGCTTTTACCAATAATGAAATTTTTAATCTTTTGATTACTCGTAGTTTACGTAATGAACACGTTTGTCAAAAGTTTTGTTTAATAAGGTAAAATATTATGTTGACGTTAATATCAACATATATAAAGTTTTAAAGTCAATTGGCCGCACGAAAGATGTGAATAACAAAATCTTTGGACGTTTAAGAAAAAATGAATTATTATGAAACGAGTATCCCTGAAGTCATTAATCAAAAGTAAATTTACAAATAGCCAGAAACTGAGGAATTTCAAAAGCAATTAGATAAGGATTTCTTTCATATTTTACGGAAAGAAATTTGACTATTTCTTCCATCCTGCTATGGCAGCAGAGTCATATGTGACTCTTACGCATTTATCAGATTAATCATTAGATGATTATTGTAACAGTATTTTGATTTTCACAAAAAGTATTTGTAAATAACGCTCAAATAGAATATTTACAAAAAAAGCCTAAAATACCTTGCTGTTACGTCTCAATGAAATCAACTACAAATATACGACCAGCATCGATATTATCATTAAGTGATGTAGAAACCGATCGTATATTTCTAATAAAATTTAATTTAAATAAATTTTAACTCGTAAAGTGTTTTGTTTTTCTTTTCAAAATATACATTGAACGTTTTTAAACTTGAAATTTCTTTCTTGAAAACTTAATTTTAAAACGAATAAACCCTCCTACGTAGAAACAACGAACTTGAAGAATTTATAAAAACCTCGCAATTTTGTTGTAAAAGCGGACGATCTAAATAAAATGTACATTATCGTGAAGTTGAGACGGTCTCGGAGAAAAATATATTTGTATTGCAACTGGGAGAAGGATTATTTAATCGAACTACACTGCCTTGTAAGTCTTCCCTTGAAACAATACTTGAATAGTCGTTACTTTAGCTCTACTTTACAGTATACTTGAAAAATATACTTGGGATGTAGAAATAACATATTTGGAAGTTAACGTATTGTGTCTTTTAGGACATTATAGCTATCTTGTTCAGAAAGTGCTTAGCTATGATTAACTGGGTGAATCATTGAATACATGGACAGCAAAGTGGGCTTAATGAGTTACAAAAAGAAAGATGCACTTCGACATTCGGCAACTATACATTCAGCCTGCGTGTCTCTTCGGCGTAAGCTGAGATCTCCTCCGCATGTCTCTCTTTCTCTGCTCACCCGGTTTTTAGTTTCTGCATTTTTAGCATTCAAAGTCCCCATGCATGTATGAAAACTTAGAATCAAGACAATTTAGTATCTGCAAAATATTCCGTGTCTATTAAATATTTGCTCACAGTATCTGATTATAAAACATGACAAGGCTACCCTCACTTACACGATAGATTTTTTTTTTATAATATGAAGAAGGGAGACGAGCTGGACGCACTCCTGATGGTAAGAGTAACTCCAACCCATAGCCAATGCAGTGCTACCCGGAACTTTGCTATAAAGCCCAACTCCGGGCAGGGGTGCACTACACTGACGCTCTCCACTTTGAGTCATCAGATGTTAAGAGTATTAGTAGAATGGGAAAGAGTAAGTAGATTTCGAAGATACCACTGACTTAAGGTAACATAATAATTTCTGTCAGGAAATACTAGTACAAACGAGCCTATTACGACCTAAAGATAAGATTTGCTTACATTTTTGAAAATCTATCCGCAAAAAATTCAGACTTTTAGCAAGAAGAAAAAATAACTCTGTAAATCACAAGTAAAAGTATCTAATCTTATCAACTCGACTGATCTCTCTAATCTTTTTCGATATGTACTTAAAACTTTTTCGTAAACAAAGCCACGCAAACAAATAACGTGTGTAGATAACTAAATAAATAAAAAACAACTTAGAAAGACAACCCAAAAGAGACATATGTACTCGTATTATAATGTAATGTGTCGTTTTCCTTATTCCTCTTAGTATGCTGAAAATAATTAAGTAAATATAAATACAAGATTTATGGAACGAAAAAGTAATTTCAGTCTTGAAATCTGTCAAAAGTTTATAACGGAAAATACATTTCATGGAAAAATCTTTCCATTTCGTTTATAAATGAAATTAAATTTCTTAAACATAATATTAATATAAAATAGAACTGTTTAGAAGACATAATAATGTACTGAATTAATACTAACTATTAATATTATAGACTATTCTATGGATTATAAATTTCGCTTATTGTTTCAACATCACTGCAAAGAAACTATATATATTATGCATCACTCTATCTATTAAAAAATCAGTATGTAATCAGTTGAGTAGTTTTAAATATACATAGAATAGCATACATAGAGACAAAGGGATACTGGGACAGAAGAAGCGACTTCGTTTTTCACTATGTAGTAATGACAATTCATAAGTGTTGCTATATTAAGCCTAGTTGAATAACATATTCGATTTTGACGTTGACATTTGTCGCTTTCATCGTTCAACGATTTTTAGTCACAGTCTAAATGACTCCTAAAAACAAAGTTCACCTCTTTATAACATAGATATGTTTTTATAGCAATGTAAAGAATTGCTTGAGCACCCGAAACGGGCGCCGTAATTACCGGCGCGGAGGCATGAAGAGGCAATTTTTCCATATTTATGAGTCCGCTCAACCTAGATCCGGCAACGCTTCACTCCGAAGCTTTTCGAGAAAAATCGATTGTTTAAGCCCTATTTATGATTTTAATAACGGTTCGTAATTTATATGGGAGTGTTTTATTTTTGTGCTTGTAATTTTAACGACTATTATAAATGTGCAAGTTACTATGCCTGTTTGGATGTCTGTTATTCTTTTACGTAAAAAACAGTACGTAAATTTGGCTAAAGTCTAGCTTACAGGTACGATAAAGTCAGTGTAGTACATATTTTTAGTGTATATATTTAAGTAAATTCAGCTATAGAACTGACCTTTGCATGTCTATGTTCTAAATATATAAAAGAATCGAATTGACCTATACGCATTATTTAGTTGGACTATTTCGAGAATGACGTGAGGAAATAATCATTTATTATTAATTAGCTTATTCCCCTTTCAAATGATCACGTTTTGGAGTTCATACATGGTCTATATAACTCATCTTCCATGGGAAATACTCCACTTTTTCGGGGAGAAATCCATTTGTGCATACAAAGTCTACCTGCCGATTCAACATTTACATACTTGTTTTGTTAAACATACATAGCAACAAACAGACTCGAGAGAGAGACATGTAAATTACAAATGTTCTTTCCAGTGTAGAGATCGAACCCACAACCAGAAGTGGGGAAGGCAGGTGTCTTCCCACTTTACGGAAGACCGCTACGTGCGTCCTCAGCAGGTCCACCCCCCAAAAGAGTGCGCAACGGAACACCGGTGGGTTTTAGTCGGTAGGGCCCTTCTGGCGAGTCCGACATAACCGCCTCCTTCTCCCCTGAGGAGGACGCGGTATCCGTAAAAGGAATTTCCCTTGTCAAAAAATAAAAGGTGTCTTCCCATCTGCACAGAGCTGTCTTCGTTTATATTCTTTTATCCACATCACATTAAAAAGATACTAGTTATATTCAATATAAACTTCAGCAGTCATCACGAGAACAAGTTTCATATCTTCCCGCAAACGTATCTTGCATTTACTGTATTAGTTGGAGCTCAGGCGGATATCGGCCGTTCCGTACTTGTGAAACTTAGTTATAAATGTAATGATATCTGAGGCAAGTTTGCGACCGAGTCGGAACTTTCTCGTCCTCTAGCAGTTGAGAGGATTTATATTTCGATTTTCTAATTGTATTAATCATTTTCATAGCCAACACAATTCGTCTGTGAAATGTATATCGCTTGTGGTGTTCTAAATTTGTTCAGAAAACCGACCTATATTAACATTACTTGACAAAGATATAGACTCCAAAAAACATTTAAAATTACAAATAATATCAACATTATAAAATTCTATAAGAGTCGTGTGGCAAGAGAGATTCCTATCTTATTATTGTAATAACATTTATAGTATTTTCTAATAAAAGAGGACACCAATTCAACCACTGACATATTTTAGTGCTATTTGCTAACGTTATTTTGCAATGTTGAATATGTTTAAATACGTTAGCACTTAGCAGTCCATACCATCGTCAGATCATGTAATTGTACGATTTGTATACAATTTCGAATATTTGCATAAGTCGTGAATGGAAGTCGTCGATGGAAATGGAAGAAGCCTATATCACCATTGACATCCTCTTTTACTCATTTAGCACTCCCTATTTTATAGTCACCCCTTTTTCTTTTTTAAAAGCCGAATCTCTTACTCAGTTTGCTTATTACAGCAACTACATTTATTACTTGTCCTTGGACATCTAAATCTAAATTAAAATTTAAATTGGAAATCTAAATTAAAATTTAATGCTAAGTAAATATATTGAACGAAAGAAGCCATATCACAAGCATCTATCCAATTAATTTTCAAAGAATAAACTCTTTATTGCCTTTAGTTTCTCAGCATTTTTCCGCTATAATATTCCGAGTTTTTCTCAAACAACACTGACGGCCCCTTGTTCTTGGAGTGTGCAATTTTTGTACTATTTTATTGGATTCGCGCGTCTGCGTCGATCGCTAAACTTTTTCATGTTCCTTCGTTTCAGTTTATTAAGATAATTCAAAAACATCTGTTACTTTTCCTTCGAGGATCGATTGATATTTTTTTCTTGAAAGTCCATTTTAAACAAAATCATTTACGTCTTTATGACGTTACGCAACGTTCTTTTTTCAAATTTTGACAGAAAGCACTAAATGACAATTATTTGTTTCTAAAAAAACAATTTATACATTCGATTTGACCCAGGAAAGTCCTTTAGAGCTTACGTTTTAATAAAATCCTTTGAATTTCTTATTTACACATTTGTCAAACAGACTATGTCCATGTTATTCTCTGAAAAAAAAAAGATTTTTTTGTAAATACGTCTTTGTTATCAAATTAAAAAAATTCATAAAGAAATAATAATATATTAAAAAATAAAATGGTACTCAAATGAGCCAGTTTATTCTCCGTACTAGTAACCCACATCTTTATTTTGCAATCTCGTTACAGCAATAGCTTACCTAATAATTTAGCGTACAGTATTAAATAATACTAACCTTGCAAAGTACAGTTTAATATGTACATCACGCATATCTAATGTATGTTCAATAAATCATACCAGATGTACTAAATGTATTATATGATTTATGTTTTTTTTAATATTAAATAAGGTAAGAGAAAACATTTAAGAGCTGCACACTTAATATGAGGAAATTTTGGTATCTGTACATCAATAAATAAATTTGGATCTCCCTAAATGTATGAAGTAGAGAAAACGACCTTTAAATTAAGTTGAAATTACTCGTAGTCAAAGTATTTGTAACAAACTAAATATATATAATTCAAAAGTGACTGACTGACATAGTGATCTATCAACGCACAGCCCAAACCACTGGACGGATCGGGCTGAAATTTGCCGTGCAGGTAGACGTAGCCATGACGTAGGCATCCGCTAAGAAAGGATTTTGATCAATTCTACCCTCAAGGGGATAAAATAGGGGATGAAAGTTTGTATGAAAATCCACGCGGGCGGAGTCGCGGGCAAGAGCTAGTAGTAAAAACAAATGTTTATATTATAAATTATCTTAAAACAAGAAGATTTTATAAAAGGGGAAAGAATCTTGTCGTTAGTAATTTAAATGAAGAGTCAAAAAGAATTTTCTTCGTGTAACCAGTTAAGTTGTCATAAATATTAATTTTTAGATTTCCTATTACAAATAAAGAAGATAATCTGGAAGATTCTCGTTCGCTTTAACCGTGCAACAGATTCAATGTTAAATATTCAATCCATACAAAATGCACTTAATTCAACGATCGAAGAAATAACCAATAACCTTTGCATAATGCTTCGGATAGCTGCTTTCATTGCAAATTTTAAAATAACGTGGCTTTGCAAGACGATATTGAAGGCAATATTCCGTTCGAGTAGAAATAAGTATGATATGTTTTTATATTGCTAGCTGTGAGCTGACGTCTGCTATTTTAGAGCAAACAAAACAATACAGGAAGCTGATTTCATTAGTAAAATCCTTCAAGAGGTTGCATGAGATCGTAATATACTATTTAAAACATTTTGATAAGAACTAAATTACATAGGATATAGAATATAGCTATAAGTACGTTTTTTTTTTAATTTATCATTATGACTACGCCTGGTTTAAATAAATCTAGTAATCACCTCGTCTTTCTGTATTATAGATATACATAATGTGGACTTTAATCAAAAAAAATTAAGAGCTAGATACTGAATATCAGCAATATTCAGCAAATACAGCATTTGCTGAAGCTGTGTTGCTCTTATATAAAGCAACAAAATATCTTCTTACCTTTTGCGTTTTTATTTATTTAGATACTATTTAAAAGTTAAATTGTATGCCATCTTGTTTTAATGTACCTGTATGCTTTTTAAAAATGTTTCTTTATTTCGTTCCTATTTAGATAAAAATCACTTTTACCCTAGATTGGTATCTTTAACTAAATTACTAAAGCAAGCCATTCTACTTATTCTAAATACTTTTGATAATTACACCCACAGAGAACGCTTTCATTTCAAATAGGGGAAATTAGAATTAAATCGATATTTTCATTAGTAGAAATCGTTTCTTGTATGCAAGCTATCAACATAGCGAGTCAAGACTAATTGAGCGTCAGCAG
Organism: Eurema hecabe; assembly: GCA_026213755.1. Lineage (NCBI taxonomy): Eukaryota > Metazoa > Arthropoda > Insecta > Lepidoptera > Pieridae > Terias > Terias hecabe. The sequence continues at coordinate 2,556,490 of JADANM010005346.1, read as the reverse complement.
ATGGTTTAATCTCATTGAAGTTGATCGATTGGATGGGAATGGCTATTGACGGCTGTTAGTTCTGCCGGGAATCGATAAGGGTATAAATGTATGACTTCGCGCCTGGAGTTTCAGTATTGCAGACCCGATGGTATGGCGCGCGGAAAATTTTTAACGGTTTTTTTTTTTAATTTCAGAAACGACACTGCTTATTCTTAAATTGTCGGTTTTTGATTCATAATTATCAAGTATGATTACATTTTCATAAATTTAAAATCCAGTTCCATCCAGAACGTTTTAGTCGAAAACTTTCATGATTTAATGGTTTGATAATATTTCACCTTATGAGGATTAAACGACTTTGTGATATATATAAAAAAATATTTATCGAATAATAATATTTACCGTTGGTAACACGAAAGACTTGGTGGTAATAATCCTAAGTAGGATTTGTTAGCGAGCTAAAAGGTATTGAATATGTACATTGTACACACTTCAAGGTTAATTTTCTTGAATTAATATGTTAGTATAAGTTTGCATTTGCAATGTTTTGATTTTTCACTGACTACTTTAGGGAATTTCACTGGTACCTTTTCGGACATTTACGACTCTGTGCTCTATCTTACCCTACCAGGTACTTCACGGGCTTCTTAACCTACTTTCTGACTATGTCAAAATATTTGATCGATTTTCTGTTATATGATTTATTCATTAAATAAATGTTTTCACGACCGAGTTCCAATTTTATAACGCTATCACCAGCAATGTTACTTTATTCCGTAAAATATTTTATTTACTTGTTAATTATAGATTTCAATGTCTATAACGTATGCGTAGTGTTATTTTCTTTCGATCTGAAGCTAATTTAAAGGAAGGCATATTTAAGGCAATATAAGACTACGTTTCTTAAGGCACAGCTTCCTCCCAAAGAATATATTGAGTATATTACATCGATCCCAGTTAATATCGGTTTGGTGTTGAATATTTAATGAAGTTGAAAGAAAAGATAAAGTCTACTTCAGGTGTTACGGGCGAATTTGCGAATGGAATATTTTAATATTTAATACAGCGTTGATTTCGTAATTTAATAACATCAGGTCTGATTTTGGCACGATTCCATTACTTGGAAATGTTTTTGAAGGCAGACCTGATTATTCCTTATTACACGTTATATTTTTAACCTTATATAGGTTTAAACTTTTTTTGGGCTATTGTTTTTTTGATACAAGTATTTACTTTGATATTAAGACTAATTATATATATTAATCTTATAACTGGACCAACATTTTCGACAGTGGTATGGAAAAAGCATTAAATCGTTGTTTGTAACATTAGTTTACAATATTTAAATAATATTATGATCGTTATCTAGGAAACTATATAAATGTTATTTTAGAGACAATGATGATAACAGATCTGAGTATCTACTCCGAATGCAATCGTCGTCGATATCGAAAATTTTGATGCTGCTAGCCGAGCTATGAGACTTAATATACTCTAATAAAGAAACGGATCGCACATCAGTTTATCGGAATGTTATCGAAACAGAAACAAAAAAGTTTTTATATTAATTCGGAGTTGCTCAAAAACTGTATCGAAAATAATAAAAATCGACATCGATTGTATTCTGAGTAGAGCTTCTGACTACTTACAAGGTATAATTTTACACAATATGTATTTAAACAAAACTAATAAATAATAATATTCTCAAGAATTACCTACCTATATAAAAGGTTTTAAGATAAGTTCCCATACTAGTTATTTTATCTATATCATACTAATATACTAAAGCTGAAGAGTTTGTTTGTTTGTTTGAACGCGCTAATCTCAGGAACTACGGGTTCGAAATGAAAAATTATTTTTTTATTGAATAGACCATTTATCGAGGAAGGCTTTAGGCTATATAACATCACGCTGCAACTAATAGGAGCGAATAAATAATGAAAAAAGAAATCGACGGGGGCGAAATCGCGAACAACAGCTAGTTAAGTATAATATGTAAAAAACTCGACCTACATACACTCCAAACGTCAAAACTAAACCAGAAAAAACAGTAGTTTTAAAAACAAAGCCTGTCACACGTAAAGCTTTTGTTGTATCTGTTATTACATGACTGACTATAGTCTATGGTCTGTTATACTCTGTGCTAAATGAAATATTGCAGATCTTTGCAGATAGTTTTGTTTGTGACGTCATTCGTTTGGCGCCAGAACCTGGGGATAACCTCATTTTGTATTTATTTTGGCAGGAGATTTGTAAAAGAATTGGCCAATTTATTTAACAATGTACGAGGTAATTGTATGATTGGATTTTTGAATATTCTTTGTAAGGAGTTGAAATTTATATTCCATAAGATTATTTAATTACTAGTTTCAGTATATCTACATACTTTTTTATGTATTTTATTCCAGGTATATTATAAAATACCCAAAATTGTATATAAATTAATTACTTACAATACAGAAAACAGCAATTCAGTTAAATTTGTTAGTTGTAAGATAACAGAAAACTCGACTATTATAATATTTACCCATGAAAAAGGTCATCGTCCCACGAGCGTTAAGAAATTATATCATTCCAAGCGTTTTTGTCTTCGATAATTTCATTTAATGTATAGTACCCTCTTTAATTAGACAATTTTTAACAAGGCTTTTTACATTGAATATTTGTTACCTCAATTGTGATAGTCTCAAGACACAATCTCTAAAACTCTCTCTCTTCTAAACTCCCTAAAAAAATCTAATACAACTCATTGTTACATCCTTTAACGCGATCAATAATTCCCAAACCACTTTCCGCATTGTATCATTCGTTACCGACAGACTGTCTGACTGATCGATTTGTTTTCACGAACGATTAGCTAATCAACCTTTCTTCCCTGACTTCACTCATGGCTACCTTTTATATAATTCCTTAACGTTATTTGAAAAATACGTTTTAAACTTGTTGGAGTGTGAGCCATAGATTTTAATGGGTCCCTCCTGCCTAAGTTTCTATAGACATATTTTTTATTTAATTACCTTGATAGGTATATTTCATAGTTCCAGATAGCAGTAGTTGTTTTTGTCTTTTCAGTTTTATTTTTTTTAGGTACGTAGTTAGTTACGTTGTTGGGTTTTTTAGTTTTTTTTTAATTATTTTATTTTATTTTATATTGAGATATAGGTACAGTTCAGTAAAATTTTAATCTTTTAATCTAATCTTATTTAAATTAAATTTAGACACCAATTTCCAGAACTTTAAAGTAATAATAATTTATCTGCAAATTAAAGCAGTCTGTAACACACGCACAAAATATCTTCTATTTAATACCGTGCAACGCTTCCGCGTATAGGATGCGAATTAAATTTTAAATTTCAGCTTGATTAAATATTTCGATAACATGCTGGTGTCTATTGATGAAACGTTATAGCGAACGGTATTTTCAATTACATGCTACTGGGAAATACTTATTTAACTAAAATGCTATAGCATATGTTGGTTAAATACAATGATATATCATAATAAAAAGATATGCTGTAAGCGCAAAATTTTAAAGACGCAATAAAATCCAAATTAAATATAAATATATAAATAAATATTTTCAGGACATTTATACACAGCGCCATCTAGTTCCAAGCTAAGCCGAAGCTTGTGTTATGGCAACTAGATAACGGAATAAATTACATATACATTACTTTTCTTTTGTAAATACATACATACAATACATAGCAACACCCAGACCCCAGAAAAATACAAATGTAAATTACAAATATATTTTTCCGGTGTGGGAATCGAACCCACGACCCTTCGCGCAGAAGGCAGGTGTATTACCTACTGCGCCAAGCGGTCGAAAAATTAGGACGTCACACCTTTAGGTGATAAGATTTGCAAATCTCACAGTTATAATTCTAATAGTAGGTAATATACCTTACGTATTTATTACGCACATGTACACCACATATATAATATGGTACACACGTGCCTGGTAAGCTAGACCTAGACGGAATTTGTCACAATTGGACGAGAGCTAGTTCGCCTAGAACTAAACAGCCCGTAACATCTGCGAGAGCAATTTCTAACCTCCATTCGACCATACATCGCAATTTCCGCTTCAGGCATTACCTCATAACTGATATTTTATTACAGATATTTTTAATGGCACGTTATAACCGTTTCGTACGTTGTCTATGACAGATATTAATTTTAGAATCCCAGTTGATATTATATAGATTAAATCTATACTAATAATAAAGCTGAAGAGTTTGTGTGTTTATTTGTTGTTTGAACGCGCTAATCCTGTAGTATAGTACCTGATACTACTGCTTCGAATTGAAAAATTATTTTTTTATTGAATAGATTATTCGAGGAGGGCTTAAGGCTACACAGCTTCACGCTACGACTAATAGGAGCGTAGGAATAATGGAAAAAATATCGACGGTGACGAAGTCGTGATCACCAGCTAGTGTAATATAAAATGATGACAATAAATTCCCATGTTCACACGCATACATTACCTCATGTCTTCAATCTGATTGGTCCAAAAGTACTTTTACTCACAAGGATTAAGTAACCGGATATTAAGAAGTACCTGTTAAACAAAAACACAAAATTAAATACCACATTGATATTAAAACATTCTATTCTTATAAGATACTTCATCTGTTCTCTTAAAATGTATTATGCAGTGAAATTTAATCATTTATTTATTATTTATGGCAAAGTTCCTGGTAACACTGCATTGGCTATGTGCTGGCGTTACTCTTATCATCAGGAGTGCGTCCAGCTGGTCTCCCCTTTTCATATTATAAAAAAAGTATATAAAATTATTACGTTTTATATTTGTAAATTTGTATGGCGTTTTCTCTGGCCCAATCCCATGAGATGTATGATCTGAAGAAAAAAACATTATATACAAACGAAATAAATCGGATAATGCATTCTGTAGCTAGGAAACCTCAGATTGTCACAAACACACACACACACACACACACACACGCACACATACACACACACACACACACACGCACACACACACACACACACACACACAAACGCACACACATACACATACACACACGCACACACACACACACATCAAAAGTGAACACTGCTGTTCTTACGTAGGCTGTCGGTAATAAAACCGAAAATTGCTTCTAAAATCATAAATGATGGATAAGCGAGTAAAAAGCTTAGCTGAAAATTGACACAGCCGATAAACCGTTGTGTTCGTGATTCATGAGTGTTTCGTGTGGCAATAACTCATTCGTCTATTTATTTACTCACTGAGTGGATGTGGGGTACTGTTTGCTCTGTTCTACGAGTAGCTTTGACGTGTATTAGTAATTTATACTGCTGGTTTAAAGAGGTTACTTTTTGAGGTTAAAGGCTCACTGATAGAAGGACATATAATTTGTCTGGGTTATAGGTTAGTAGTAAAAAAACAGAATAGCTTAATTTTTTTCTACACTTACAGAGTAAATAGGCAAATGCTTGTTAAATATCCGAGACATTGTTTGATTCTTTAAGCGCACTCAACTGAAAAACGACGGCTCGGTTAAAAGAAATGTTTTAACATATAATAGCTACATTTATTAATAGTGCTATAGCACTTTGTTATAATCAATTTACCATTACCTATGCGAAAGAAGAATTAGAAATTAATCTTTACAAAGAAACATTTTTTACGTAGGTATTTTTCTTAGATTGTACTACAATTACCAACTTACATTTTTCATTAAAAAATATCTTTAAAATATAATAATTAGCGACCCTTATTTCCATCACACGATCACACATCAAAGATTCATAAGCATTTTTTCTTGACCCCCTTTTAATATTTCAATCGTTTACTCTTTGGAAAATGGAATAGATAAGCGGGCTTAGGA
>JADANM010005346.1:2509489-2528448 GCA_026213755.1 Eurema hecabe | reverse complement strand
AAAAACGTCAATTCACAACGAACCTTCAATTCGGCAAATCGGACGAATCTGGAACCGCCAACCGCCAACCGCCAAAAACCGTCATTGTTCTCGTATGAATGTTTTCGAACTGCCAAAGCTCAAAGGACCTAATATCACACGTTACAGCTCTGACTTTACAAGTATAATGAGCGAGGAATCGCAAACCTGAATATGCATGTCAGACTTAGTTCAAAGGATTCTTTAGCGTGTGTTAATTGTTTGGAAATGTGACGATAATTAATGGAAAGTGTGAGGACTGAGGTGTGGCGCCATCTTGTTTAAACTTTGTTGGACTTCGTTGCAAAAGAACTTCGCCTTTAAGTTCTTTATGCCTTTGAAGGCTAGAAAGAGTATTTATTGTGTTACAGTATGAAGCTTGTTTCCATGAATTATAGTTTTCTTGTATGAATAGTTATTCTGCATCAAATGCTAGTTTAGTTTTATTTGTGTACTTACATACATACGGACTACTACTTATTATTGAATATTTTATTTTGGAGAAAAGTATATTTAATTATTTACCGTTTTTACAACAACTACATTATGTTACGTATATACAAAATAGAACATGAATAAAAAACGGTCGTCGACTCCAGGATCCTCGCTTAGGTTAAGTGGGAGGTTACAAAGAGGGACTCCTCGTGATAGTCTTAAAAAACTCATTTATACGCTTATAGACTCAAGTATTCTTCAATAATTCAATCGTTGAAAACAATTCGTATTTCAACTTAATCGTATCTCTCAACTGTTTCAATAGACGACAATTCCTTTAGCACACTAAGGATGTTGACAATTGTCCAATATTTACGACGACGATGGAGTTTTATAGCTTTCTAATCCAGACCAATACCATTTACAACCATATTAAGCTGACCCAAAACTCTTTGTATCCATAGATAACCGTTATTCAGTGTCCAAGTGCCAACGTTCAATAGATTCTCTTGCGTGGTAATAAAATGAATTTATTTTATATTACTTGTATTGAACCTGTGTATACTACGTTAGTTATTATCTTCGATTATATAGGTAGTTAAAGAATTATACAGAATATTGGCACTAGAAGAACTGATTAACAAATTTACACATTTGTTTTTTTACCTATAACGTAGAAGGGGTAGATTTTTTAAACGTATGGAGGGTTTTTTTACATACATTATTCGTAAGTGTCATTGAAAGAAAGAAACATTTATTGCAGGGCGTTATAATTAACGCATACATTAAAACAATACACAAGACAATTTACAATTAATCAAATAATAATTTTACAGAATAGTACATTTACAGATAATAAAACACAATATTACTATGCTATATTATATTGTTATTAATGAAAAAAATAAATCAAAGTTATAGAATTTTGAAAAATCGTGGAACACATCTATTTCGTGAACTTCCAAATACTATTAATAGTTTTCTTTAATACTATCTGCTCTATTCATTAATAGAAAAAAATGAAACCAAAGTTGTATTGATAACATATCCGGTTTATTTTGTATGCATATAAATTGCTGGTTTTGCGTCAAAATATTACGAAATATGAAAGAAAATCGCAGTCATTTATCAAGAAAGAAGTTTCCATGAAAGTTTTATCCGTGAACAAATAGGACGTATATTTACGAAACAGCCGCCGTGCTAAGATATTACTCGTTATAACTTGGGGAAGAACAAATATAAAATATGGCTGGGAAGTGAGCGGAGAAGTTTGCTTCAAACGTAGAGAAAGAGATGAGATGAGTTGACACTGGTTATATTACCGTAGCTTGAAAGAAACTTTTTTATTTTATTTATTTATTTTACGAAACTTACGTCTATGTAGGCAAACCTAGTGTAATAACATTACTTAGAATCGATTCTATTTTACATACCTTTTTCAAAAAACAATATTTTTAAATAAATTAGTAGATGAAAACGTTTTAAATTTTTAACCAAATTTAATAAAATAAAAACAAAATAAATATCACAAAAAATGCTACTTTACTGATTACGGTTTTAAAAGTCTAGTTATACTTATATTTCATTTCGTTTTAAATATGAAAGACAGCAAGGGTCTTAATCATGGAAATCTAAAATATATTACCTTATTATTTAGATTTATATGGTCCTAATTAGTATAAAGTGTTAATCGCGCCGTTAAAGTGAAAAAAGTATCATCAAATAGCCACCCATGTCTTTTAACTAGTTTAGAATAAGCAACCAAATTGCTAAAGTAAAAACCGCAAAATTGTTTTTAACGAACACTCGGTAAAGTTGAATTTGCGTGTACTTAGTACAGTTAGCAAAGTTCGCAACAATTTTTCGCAACCTCTTCAAATTGCTCGGATAACAATTAAAACATTTATAACAATTTTAGTCAGGAAGCTTCGCGCTTACAATTAAAATTATCCGATGGATTTACGTTCGCAAGTTTCAATAGCATTTTGAATGGAGGACGCGCGAGGATGAATGATACTTCAAAGACTATTAGACTGCTAAGTTTGTTGTTTATTTTTATATATTTTTACTTTTAATTATTACTGTTATATCTATACATATAATAAAAACGTAACGAGTCCCTTTCTGTACATGGAAAGAACATGAGAAAAAATATTACAGGAGACCTTTATTAACGCAATAGAACCCAAAACAAATATTTTAGAATTTTTGTGTTTGTCTGTTTGTTTGTGCACGCTAATCTCAGAAACGGCTTATCCTATCTAGATGGGGTTTTCAATGATATATTGATGATATATTTTCACTTAACATTTAGTTTTTAATTCATGTCAATCGGTTGATAAATAAAAAGTTATGGCCATTTTAAAGAATCACGTTGAATTTGCTGAACGTTTGTTGGCGCGGGTAAGGCATTTTCAAAAATGCTGCCCAAAGTCACTTTTCTACGCGGGCGAAGTCTCTGGCATAGCTAGTACCTATCTATAATGTGCGATTTTTAGTATCTATATTATAATTCCTTTATTAATAAAAACATTAATTCAATTAAAATAAACGTGAAAATATCGAAGGTTTTTTTTAAATGTTCGCTGAAACTGTTTTATCATAATGAATGTTTGTAAGATTTTTGTAGCATTCAGAAGAATATTCTAAGCTGGTAAAACCATGGTGCAACTTGTTACCATTTTATAAAACAATAGTTTTACGAAAGATAAGATACACATTCTTAATTTAATTGCAATTTTTTGTTTTTATAACTTAACACATTTCAAAACTATATTTAAATATAATAATAATATTTCAGGACATTTATACACAGCGCCATCTAGTTTCAAGCTAAGCAGAAGCTTGTGTTATCGCAACTAGATCACGGAATAAATAACATATACATACTTTTCTTTTGTAAATACATACATACAATACATAGCAACACCTAGACCCCAAAAAAGCACAAATGTAAATAAAAATATATTTTTCCGGTGTGGGGGTCGAACCCAAGCGCCAAGCGGTCGTCAACATTATCTAGTAAGTTTTTTTTTGAAAATTTATTTTTATTTCGATACACATTAGTAATAAGCATTTTAGTATAACAATAGATACTTAACGATACGAAGATTCGAACAAAAATCAAAGACGAGCGAAATCAAAAGAGCTATGGCACCTATATTGTATAACACAATGCAAGTTTGAGTCTGTGAATAGAAGATCATGCCAGGGCCGACTGCGGCTGAATATCCAATGCGCGGTTATAATCAATATCATCGAATATTCTAAAACTAATAAGCGTTCCAGAATATTCTACGAATACAGTTCTGTTTTCTTTACATTGTGTTCTGTAACTATTGGTGCAACATCTAGCCTTGTAGACAATATTATAGTTAAAAGATGTTCTACACCAACAAATCAACCGAAAAACTGTTCGGCACAGCAGCGGCAGCACACAACATAAGTCTTAACGATAGAAAACAGATAAATGATAAAACCAAGAAGAAAAAAGAGATAGTTTTGTCAGTTGCACGTGAAAGCACTAGCAACCAATCACCTTAAGTTAACACGTCCTAACTAATTTATACGTCTTCAAATTTTGCGCTTATAACATATCTATTTAATATAATATCTATTCTATTTTCGTTAAAATGGCAGTGATTAATGTAATACCATTGCTTGTAGAGCTGATTTTTTTTTTATTTATGTCAAAGTCAATTGTCAAACTTGAATGAAATTGTCCATAGTTATATTTTGTAACGTCATTGTGTTGAATTTCTTCTGTTTGGAAAAAAAATAGTTTGTAGTTATTGGATTGTTATTTTAAAATAATTAAATTTATTTTTAGTTAAAATTAGATCTGAATGACTGTTTACAATTATCGCTAGTATAATATTACAAAAGAAAAAATGAAGGTAAAAGGAATGAGTATCTATAGTATATAAGGAATTTATTATTATATAAAATTATATTATTAAAAAACTAAGCTTTAAATTAAATAAGAACCAATATAATATAATCAATCGCTTCCATCTTGTTTCTAACGTCAATCGCATTAACCAAGTAATTCGCCATGTAATTCTAAAGATGGTTAAAGTAACATTTTCTAAGAAAACACGAAACATTTTCTTCCAAATATTTACATAGAAAGGGATACCTTATCTCGTAACACGATACAGGAGGCAATTGAGTGTGCTGGGTTTTGTTAAAAAATACCTTTCATATATACAAGAATTATGTGAAACTGAATTATATGAAATTCTAAGAATATTCAATTGTAGGTACAAGTGTAGGTTAAATTTCTATACTTTAAGAATAAATTTATAAATGGAGACTATTTATCAAATACAATGTGTTAAGAAACTAGTGTCTAATTCGTGAACCTGCTAATATTAACCAGAAGTAGGTTTTTATTGCTATTAAAAAATATGTTTATTATTAATACCTTTTCGCTGCTTAAGAATGAACCATCTTCTTATTTTATTTCTTTATTATTTAATATTTTTCACTTTATTGCATACACATTGACAGAAATATAACACGTAAGATACATGAAAGAACTTACTTCAAAGAGAATAACAAAAAATACATTATTGACATTAATTTAGCTGTTATTGAGTTATAACACTTAGCAAGACATATGGCGATTTATTTTTTATACATATAAGATTATTACTGAATCTTTAAACTTTCATCTTTATCAGTATACACTTTCATTGTAACACACGAAAGGGCGAAGCACACAGCTCACAGACCGTTCGTTGACTGGTTTCGGCTGTATACGATGCCCGGAGGTCACTTCTGAACCTTACAAAGGTAGAGGGAGAGCTTTTAATAGGAAATGGTTCCTCTACATATTCACGCATAAAACGGTGTAATATTATGTACGTTCATAGTTTTAATAGGAAGTCAATTCTATACGTATAATACATTATATGAAAATGTACAATTGGAAAGTTTCATTGAGATCCAGTCTTAGAGTTTGGTGTGTTCAAACAAAAACTCTTACGACTTACGAGTATATGTATATAAGATTTTTTTGTAATTTATTTTTTACATAAAATCCAAACAATATAAAAGATTTAAAATTCCGGAATCAGCGCGTGTTGTTACACATTTACGTCTAAATAGGAAGAATAAAACTTGATAATAAAATCTTCCGATTTATTAGGTCATTTCTATATTTGTTACTAGATTAGGTTATAAGAAAATTATTCCAAATAGTCTTATTACACTGGTCTACAATCTTGTAACACATTAAAGACGCTTTTCTAACATAAAATCGCTTAAAACTCCAATGAAAGTGCTATCATTGTAAGCGCATAATAGCTGACAATAAGACAAACGGTTCGCTCCGCCACTCACTCATAGATCCTCCTAAAAGGATTGAAATAGTTCCTTTGTTTACTCAAAAAGCTAGCGATCTAAACCCCATTATTGGTCGTACATCAACGTCAGAGAGGATTTCTTTCGAACGTGACAATTTTCATTGTAGCCGCCGATAGAAACGTTAATGAAAGTTTAACGGTTTTTTGAGTGCTTCAGGGAGATTAACGGTTATTGAACCGTAAACGAATTGCCATGGGTCTTGACGTTATTAATGATTATTTCAATGCTTGTCGTTTTAATCTTTACACGGGTAAAGCTTTTATGTTAAGCGTCATTAGTTTGGTCAGTAAAATATAAATGTTAAGCCGGAAAAGTATATTATATGCCATTTGTTTTTGTAGGAATTTATTTAATTCCTTTTTGTAAATGACGTATTTGTATTTATTTCTTTAATTTACGTAGTGAAAAAAGTTGTTTCAGTTATCAGAATTCGAATTATCGGGTTTTATTTTTCTATAATCCAAGCGTAAAGTTAAGAGAATCATTGTTGAGGATTTGTTTTTAGTGACTGGCATTAAAAACGTTATACACTTTATTATAATTTTCTTGTTCTTCAGAACTACCTATAGGTACATATTTCAATAACATTTTTCGACGCGTTCTGTCCGTGCATAGCCTCAAGGTTCCCACTTTCATATGAATACTAGGCTTTCATTAGAAAGTATAAAACGGCACATGAATCGTAAAGGTGAGGTAATTAAAAGTTTCTTCAATGAATGAAATGAAACGGCGAGCGCCTCAGACGAAGTACTTCGAAATAAACGCAGATACTAACATTCTCATCGCTAAGATATAAATAATGAGGGAAATTAAGGAATTATGACGAATGTTTTTCGTCTGAAGCAATTAGTCTTGATAGAAAGCGAAATTATATTCGGTTAATATTCTGTATCCATAAACCTTATACTTTTTTTTGTTTGGAAAAATTAATTACCGGTATATAGTAAGAGGTTTTCGGATCGGCCACTTGTTTTGTAACATTCTGTATTTTTCAGGCGAAATTTTGTGAGATGTATGAATGCTTGATACTATATAGGACGAAAACTACTACATGGATTTCACTGAACTCTTTTCATATTGAAGAGATAACAAATAACTATTAGACGCTTTTAGTTTTTTGAAAAGATTTATTAATTTAAGTCGAATGTTTATTTATTATGTATTATACATGCATAATGACGTGTGAAGCCGAGGCTAATCGCTAGTTATAAAATGTGAATTAACGTGTTTTATATACAGTGTGTTGCAAAACAAGTGTCCGATCCTGAAGGGTAATCTCTATCTAAAAACCTTTTCGAATGAAAGAAAATAAAAAATCTATATCTATAAATAACAATGCAATATAGTTTTAAAGATTATGTTTCTAGTGCAAAAATTACACGAATTCAAGGAAATTGACAAATGCTGGCAACTCACATACGGTTCGTAGATCCTATGGACCCGATAGCTAGCTCTGCTTAGTATTTTTTTTAAATCAACTATTTTATATTTTCAAAACGATAGCACAATAAGGACCTACCACCGATTTATAGTAAGAGGTTTTCGGATCGGACACTTACGAGTATTTACCGGGGGTAGGTCTCTTTCGCAGGAGACCGACTGGGTGGGTACCCCCTCAGTGCCAGACATTCTACCGCCTGAACAGTGATGTGAAAATATCACTGTGCTCCGGTCTGAAGGGCACTGTAGCCAGCGAAATTACTAGGCTAATGAGTCTTAACATCTGATGACTCAAAGTGGGGAGCATCGATGTAGTGCGCCCCTGTCCGGAGTTGGGCTTTATAGCAAAGTTCCGGGTAGCACTGCATTGGCTATGGGCTGGCGTTACTCTTACCATCAGGGGTACGTCCAGCTCGTCTCCCCTCTTCGTATTATAAAAAATAAAAAAAAAATATTATGTAACACACTGTACTTAGATGAAAATAACTTCATTTACAAACACACAATAAACTAATTATAACAATTTACAACGCGTTTAGCAAACGGAAAGGACCTCCCTGAACACATATGATAAATGACATGAATTTGCCATTGTGTACGGGAAAACACAATTTCTATACTAATGCGTATTTAACTACCTCTTATACAAATGTGAAGGCTTTTTCGAGATTTTTCTCTGACATCAACAGTGTGACACATTTTGGAGTGAATTTAAATTTTACGCAACTTTTTAAATTTATATAATTAAATAATATCATTTTAAATTTATTTAACATAGGTAATCCATACTAATATTATAAATGTAAAATTGAGTTTGTTTGTCCTTCCTTTACGCCGTAGCTAAGCAATCAATCGACCTGATTTTTGGCATACAGTTAGTTGAAAAGATGGAGTGGCATAGGCTACTTTTCAACTGGAAAAAAGGTGATATGGGGGAAGGGGGGGGGCTCAAACTTTATATGACAGTCCATGCAGACGGAGTCGCAGGCAACAGCTAGTAATCTTAAAAATTCAAGAGTAAGTGTACAAAAACACCCAGATTGTTGAAGCTATTTCCATCCTTTGCGCTTCTATTATGATAAGATCGCCAATGTTTTTCTCAAATTTAATAACGTTAACAATCGCGATATACAACACTACTAACATCTAAGGACCAAGTCCAAACAACTTAACTTACCAAACGTGACTCCGTCTGTTCCGAGAACCCGCTCTGAATTCGAATAGCTCTTGGTAATTAGATTTACATCGATCTTGGCTAACAGTACAGGATGCTGTGATACAACGCACATTAGTATCTCTATACTACGCTCAATGACTTACTATCTCTATATATACAACGTGTAACAGAAATGCGTGGTAATATTTAAGGATCGCAAAGAATACCAAATTTTAAATGAATGTATTAAATATTCATTTCATTTGAACTATTTATTAACAAGATATTGCTTTTCTATTTCTATTGACTAGCATATCGATATTTAAATTCATGACCCTATGAAAATGCATTTCATTGAAAAAGTTACTGCTGTCTCTGTCTTTAGAATTCGAAAAGTGATGTAAGACTTTTGTTTGATTTTCATAGTATCGATTTTATTGATGAATTAACGAATTAAAAAATCTCAAATATTTTTATTTTAATGCGGGGACTTGTATATAGACTATCTATGAGCATCTGAACATCACGCAAAAATATTATCACACATTTCTGTTACACGTTGTATATAGAAGTATAATAAGAAGACATGCTTTTATCAACAACTAAAACCGCTTTATCATTTGAAAATAAGATTATAACAAAGTTAGGTTACGTTAGGATTGGTTAAAGAATTTTTAAAAGAAATATTCTTCTTCTCGATCGTTTTGCTCTTGACAGAGCGTTCGTGGTCACACTGTTTAGGGAACTGCTTAGGTTTATCTGGTGGTGAATGTGGACGCTCTTCGCATAATCTCCTTCCATCAAACTATTACGGAAGAAGAAATATACTATTACATAAATTCTATAACCGATCTTAATATAGCGCAATAGAGATTATCCTCTGTAACGTCATAAATCTGATCCCTAACTTTTTAAAAATTCTGGTAGTATATATAACGAGGATGGCACAGGGTTTCTTCATATCGTGGGCGACACCAGGCTTTCGACATTCGTCACAGGAAATAGTGAAGCAATAAATATCGTGAACGCGGCGAAGTCAGTCTTCAATTGGCCATCCGCATCGTCGTCTGAGCTTCAACTCCCAATTCGAAATCCACCATAAATTCTGAATCTTGACAGTTATTTTTTAAAAAGTATATTCTCTATTAATTGCCAATTGAATGTCCGAATACGCCCAAATAGGTTCTATTTGACGTCCAGATATTAAGTCTCCGACATATATATGTTACTAGCTGTTGCCCGCGACTCCGTCCGCGTTTACTATCATAAAAAAATTATTCCCCTGGAAACTGGATAAAAAGTATCCACAAATTTTCAGTCAAATCAGTTGAGCCGTTATCGAGTTATAAGTGAAGTAACTAACACGACTTTCTTTTATATATATAGATATGATGACAGAAATCGATGTTACATAAATTCAATGCATAATTAAAAACACTTCAATTCCACGGCTTCGATATTGCAAAAACCTTCCCTCATACACACAATACAAACGTTTCAAAGTACGAAGGTTCAAATCGAGCTCCCGGTCCAATTTTATTTGCCCTCCACTATCGAAATATGCAAAGTCATTGACCGAAAAACGTCTGCGGTTCCAGCCACTTCAAAATTTCAGTTTGCAAGAATTCATGCATTTTAGTATTCGGGAGAGAAGTTTCGATAGTTTTACACGTATATAAATTTAAAAAGTTAAACAAAATATGGTTTGAAATGAATTGTACGTACATACGTTATACTGCGACCTTAAAAAGGACATAATTAATTTAAAAGAATATATTTTGGCTGTGGTACTATGTACCGTAGCTTTTATAGTAGGAAATTCTCATACAATTATCGCTTTCGCCTCGTGAATATGGCCACTTTATATGTCTCGTGTGAAATGGAGCCACTAGTCACCACCTACCGACTAAAACGCCATTGTTCCTCCGCGCATCCTGATATAGACGTACTCACCAGGAACCGGTTCCCAAAATTCCGCGAGAATATCTAACGTAAATGAAATTCTCTATTACAAATCATTGTAAATTAAAAGAACAGAACAAATACATTGAAGAAAGGCCTTATATAGAAACAGACTATTCATTGATCTTATAAACATACCGTACATAATTATACGTTAAAACACGCTTTGATTAAATGAAAACAAATATTTGTTCCTCTCATTGAACAAGCAAAATAGCTACAAAGGAATATTTACGAATAAAATTATAAAAATTATCACGAAAATAAATACGAAACGGACTGAATGCAAACAGCGGCGTGTCAAAACTGTGTCCACTCGCTTTGCAAATTCAGATTTTATAGTCGTGTTTATACGAAAATATTATTATTTTCATGTTAAACTGGAGTTATCTTTCAAGAATAATCGTTATAGAACTGCTACGACTTGCAAGCTTTTGAAAGTTTAGTTGCAATGAAAAGATCCCTTTGAACTCCCAATGCCTGTTAAAAGCCCTATAAGTTCTGTTGTCGGTTTAAAACGAACTTAAAGGTATAAATTTTTTACTTCGTTGAAGGAATATCTCATTTTTCGGTTTAAAAACCTTCTAACCTTATATATAAAGCTTCATACAAAAATTATATGAAACGGTTTTTAGACTATAATTATAAATAAAAAATTTTGGTAATTTACAGTAGTACCTCTATCAGTAGGTATGTAACAAATTATTAAAAACTAACATTTCTAGACATCTTAACACTAAACTCTTTCAGTATTTGAACAGTTGTTGACTGTAATTTTAAACCTACATAATCATAACACTTATTAATATAACCTTCAAGTATTCTAGAATATGTTAATAATGTACTATAGTCTATACCAATAATTTACTCCAAACAAATACAGGCAAAGTTAAATCGGAAAGCTCATCAAAACCCAACCACGCAAAGAACTCGAAAGTAATGACAAACAAGTCGTCGAGCAAACATTTGCATTCCATAAATACTCGATCCTTAATGGTGAAAGCAATTAACCGACACCTACAAACATAATCCTATTTATTTAACAATCCTTGAATCTTATACTGAAATTCACTGAAGGTCGCTCCTGAAATAACTTCTTATGCAAAATGGAAGAACCACTCAAAAAATTTTCTTTTTTGGGTTTATTCAAGAACTAGCTGTTGCCCGCGACTCCGACCGCGTGGACTTTCATATAAACTTTGACCCCCCCTACCCCCTTATAACCCTTTTAATCAGTTAAAAAGTAGCCTATGTTACTCTCCATCTTTTCAACTAACTGTATGCCAAAAATCAGGTCGTTTGATTGCTTAGCTACGGCGTGAAGGAGAACAAACAAACAAACAAACACACTTTCACATTCATAATATTAGTATGGATTCTTATCTAAATATGGTCTACCTCATGGTCATTCATACATCTATGTCCTTTTTATAACCCAAAAAAGAAAATTTGTCTAGTGGTTCCATCTTGCATAAACACGGACAAATAATCCTCATTAAATTATTATGAGCTGGTTCAATTAGCAATTAGGTCGAATTGATGGTGGAAATAAATTATGAGCGCGCTTTATGATAAATGACTAGCTTTTCGTACGACTTTGTCTGTTTAGTACCGGTATTACTCGACTGAAATGTTATCTATATTGCTTAGATCTTTTAAGGGGAACCGTAAACGGAATTTGGAATTAGTCATGTTTAATTAATTTATGATTAACAAATATCTATTAACTATATAATTGTATTAAATACCTATATAAAAAATTCTCGGTCGCTTTTCGCTGTCTGTTTGTCCATAACATACTTAAAAGTACCCAATAAACTTGCATGCAAGACGACCATTTGGCGCAGTGGTAGCACAACTGCATTCTGCGCGAAGGATCGTGGGTTCGATCACCACATCGGAAAAAATATATTTGTAATTTACATTTGTATTTTTCAAGGGTCTGTGGGTGTTGCTATGTATGATGTATCGTATGTATATTTACAAAAAAAGTATGTATATGTAATTTATCCGTAACCTAGTAGCCATAACACAAGCTCTGCTTAGCGTGGGACTAGATGGCGCCGCACTGTGAATAAATGTTCTGAAATATGTATTTATTTATAATGTAGTTTTTGGAATAATACACTAATATAATATAATTATAATTACGTGAAAACAATCTATTATGGAAAACATGACGCTTATTAATTATTGTGTCCTTAACTTGACACATATATTACACTAAACGTTGTAATACCTCTCAGGTAATAATTTAATTTTCCCGTCAGCCTCATACGAGAATTTCCAACCCCAGGTACAAACGTATCTATATGAAAATTTATTACCAACTTAAAAGGAATGTGATTCGACCATCAATCATGTGGCACGCGTAAGGTCTTTTGTATTTCATATTGAAAAATGAATCTGGGCCCCTGAATATCCTCCTTTATATCATGAACAAATAGGTTAGAATATAATACCGTTTGTGTCAGTGGCGCTCAATTTGTTACTTCTATAGATGACCGCTTGGAGCAGTGGTGAAACTGCTTTGCGAAGGGTCGTGGGTTCGATCCCACACCGGAAAAATATATTTGTAAAATACATTTGTTTTATTATGGGGTCTGGTGTTGCTATGTAGGTATCTATTTACAGAAAAGTATGTATATGTATTTTAATCGTTATCTAGTTGCCATAATAAGCTCTGCTTAGCGTGGGACTAGATGGCGCTGTGTAAAATGAGTCGTGAAGTATTATTATAATAAATTATAGATCTATAAAGTTCTTGTGCTTGAATAAAAAAGGCTATAGTACTACACAAGTAGCAGTTTTACCCGTAGTTTTATCTGTGTCTTCCGTATCTAATACCGGGATGTCAAAAATCCTTATATATGTGATTATGAAACAGTACCTTAAAAGGTAAAATAATGGTGACAATGCAAGTGCCCATGGGCGGCGATGACTATTTACTATACGGTGATGGGCCAGTTTGTTTGGCCCTTGTTATATGTATAAAAAAAAATTCAAAGGTCTACAATGCCTGCCAAATATGAGCAATATCCATTCACTAGCTTGTGCGTGAAAGACCAACAAACATATTTACTTTCTTAAAAAAATCCGCATTAATATTAGTAAAATTGGGAAGCATTAAGTTTCGACTTTAATATTGCTTTATCATTGATTCTTCTCTGATCTTTCTTCTTCAGCGTCATCCTTTTATCCATCCATTCCTTGTGACATCAATCGTAGTTCTCTTTGAAATTAAGAGTAAACGCTAATAATAACTTCTAACAAATGCTATATATGACCTACCTTTTAAAGGTGCGATGAACTAAATATAGGATTTCGGACTTAAACTTAGTTTCTGTAAGCTCAGCCTATAGAAGTATTACCTGAAAAAAAAAACAAATGTTTTAATTCCCATTACTTAACCATTACTTAACTTCCAAGGCAAGAAACCCTGATAGTTACTTTTTTTTAATAAAAATATTAAAATAATATCCTATCCTGTTACATTCATTTATCATTATTTACAGATTTAAAAAAATATTAGTAAATATAATTATATGTAATAGTAAGTAAGCTGACGTAATTCTAAGCCCAACCAACAGTTAGATGAAGATAAAATATAAAAATAAAACCCTTCAAACTCCAAAAAAGCAGATTATTCTTCTTATAATTTATATACCCACGTTTAATTGTGAGCCAAAATCGTTCTATTCAAAGGATTTTATTTGATCACAGTTTTTTTCACAAACAGATTTGTAGTACAAAGAAAAATCGTGCTTTTAATGTAATTTCTAAACATTCAAAAGAGTATTTTTCGCTTTATAAAATATAAGTTTATTTAATGAATGGTTTGTATTTAATCGTTACTGGAGTCAATAAGTCAATACTAATTGGTCGAAAACTAATTAATTAACCTCGCTTGTATCAATAGTTTCTATAGCGCTTATGAATAATGCAAAATCAAGTATAAACAAAAATTTTGTCGTTTTAGACTTTTAAAACCTATAGATTGTCTGAAAGAAATTACTCTTTGAGTATACCTTAATCTCGTATAATATAATTTTTAAAAATCTGCTTTTCGAAGTCATACAGGTATATAACATTTATTAAACTAGGCCGCATATAGTACTCGACAATCGTGTCTTAATACAATTGTTGAGTACTACGCGATAATATTAATTACTATCATTTATTTATTACTTACTTACTTACCATATTTTCTATAAGACCATCGCCATCTCTGAACACGGGAGGTTGACAGAGCTGGAATGGGTTGCCGGCCTTTTTACTAATATTGCCCTATCAAAGCAAAGCTCCTTTAAGATTAACTTTATATAAGCTCTAAAGCTTAAAAGCTAGTTTGAAAGGCCATCGAGGAGTCAGCGAAACACTAATTATTTCGTATAATATTCTCATATATAAGTTGCTCAAACTGCATAGTGCACTGTTTACTGTTAAATTATTATTGAACTAGAGTAACACTGTCTTATATACTAACTAGACATGTCACGCGGTTTTACCAGCGTAGTTCCCATTCCCGGGGCAATACTGGGGTACAAAGTATTCTAATGTGACATGTGACATGTGTATTCATATGTGACAGGGCATTATTTTTAATGCGAAATTTGAAGATGATGTTTTTTATAATAATTTCATTTATATTTAGTCAGACGTATACAGACAAAGAATGTCTTGTAAAAGCGAGAGGTGTTTATAATTTATTATCGCATGCTATTTTTAAGAAATTTATTACTACGCTGGAATGAACAGGAGAATTTAAATGAAGCTTCAAGAATCCAAGGTTAAGAATAAGTAGTCTGAGACGGTTTCATAATAACAAGATTAAATTTTAAGCACTATTGATTTATATCCAATAATTGATTTAATAAATAAATTAAGTATTACTTTATCTTTTTGTACCTAAATTACGAAAATGTGTAAGCTTATAAAAATGATTAGATATTTGTAATGCTTAAACGAAAAAACTTTTAAATTTCACTGACAGATATGACATGATTCTTGCCTGTTACGTCCATGAGCGCGGATATTTTCTGTTATTATTTATATATGTACCAAGTTTTCCAATTACAGAGTATAGTGCAACTCAGTGGCGCACAATGCCGCATTATGCTAAAGCTTATTGGAACGTGAATTGTTTTAGTTTGAGAGTGTTAGATTGTGCGAAGCGTTGCTGTAGGTGAAACGTTTAGCATTATTTCGCAAAATGTGCTCCAATTTTAAAACTAGATTAATAAACAAAAGTATTTTTTTAGTGCAAGCAACATTATTATAATTACTGGCAACCCTACATACGTCAACAAACAAACATAATAACTTTAATTTGACTTCAGAATCACTCGTTTAAACACACCAATGATTCTTGCTTACCTCGCTTGAAAGTGTAACAGTAATTTGGGAAGCGGCGCAGCAATTAAGAAACTTGGTTTATACTCGTCTAAGGACCTTTAGCTAAGATATATAATTAATCTTCGAGGTAAGCCCCGTTGAGGTTTTGTTTACGAGTTAATTACAATAAGTATCATATAGGAATTGACTTACTTTTGACTTATTTTCCTGTGTCCCCTAGGTGGGGCAGAGGGCGTCCACAATGCGCCGCCATCCCGTTCTGTCTACAACGTCCCGTTTGACTTCGCTCCAGGTCTCATATAGGAATGCTAATAATTATTAATAATTTCGTGCCACGAGGTTTTTCCCGCGTTATTTCTGTTGCCATGGCAACGAAGTGTCAATAGTGAATAGACTATAATATAAGACTATTGTAGACTACATATTATATTAATACTTAATTATATTATACATTGGAGAAGTTCAGTTCAGGTTAACATATATTATTTGAAAGTAAGGTTTTCTATAAGAACACAAAATTATTCCTACATATAATATGATATATTGTTAATTTGACCGTAACTAATTCTAAGGCTGAATTATTTTTTATCATATTGCGATATTACATGGATAGGACTAAAACGCATGTAGCCGCGAGCCAAAGCTTGTTAAAAATGTTAAAAGACAAGGATAGCAACGATTATAGGAAAACTTCATTTTCTATCCATTCCGATATTAAATAAGGATCATAATTATCCCGGACAAAATTTTGAATTAAAGACTGAGAAACCATGTCAATTGGATTTGACGTTCCAAATTTTAATTAGATACACAGATAATAAGATACACCTATAGATATTTTATATCTGTATTAAAAAAACTAACTAATGATTTCTTTTGCGTAAAAATAAAAAGTCGTGCCTTCTTATCCTACGCAGTATACATCAATTACATAATTAAAAAAATTATAATATATAGTTATTATTAGTTAATACTCATAATATAATATAACACCAATAGAAACGTGTTTCAAATGACGAAAATTGTACAATTATACCCTATTAATTTTGAAATCAACGCAATTACTTAAACATTAACGAAAAGCAACTCTTAAAATTTGTCGGGTTATAGCATCCTTATACTAAAAAGCCACGTAAACGGCGCTAGTTTTGTCAATCCAGCAATTTATTATACGCCTAATTGTACCGGCTCTGTATCAAAGTACGTTAGAATTAAGAGCTCTTAGCTTCAGGGACGGTTCCGAGGGCTCTTCGTAGCGAAGTGTCGAGTTACTGACGCAGACTATTTGTGTGGATGTGATTATCATACGGATTGTTCTAACGTATTCTTCAGAAAGCGTTAGAACAATCCGTACGTTATTTTAATTGTTAGAATAGCTGTTAGAGTCGTTTTCGAAAATCGAATTACGTTTTTTTTTCTTAATGGGTGATATAATTTTAGATAAAAGTATAAAAAAAATTAAACTTTAAAGGTCGTTCTTATAAATAAATGTTAATTACGGATAAATGATGGCCACTAACCACTTCCGTCAACGTACAAACACGAAAAATATCGTCATATTAAAATTTTCAACCTAACCTCAAAATCATAAAATACGAACAAATCTAAAATTTATGAAAACTAACTCAAAAGTTCAAATAAATTTTATTGAAAGCACGTAAAAATTGTGAATGTGTTGCCGCCCTTTAAAAATATAGGAAAGATAAAATTAGCACCAACGACTTTTAATTAATTTGAAACTAACTTATTGTGTTGTATATAACATATATATACATATATATATGTTGACATACACGCAAAAACAATATCATTATGATAAACAGCTCAATACGTAGCTAAATAAAAGCTGTCATACGTCGCGTATCTCAACGAAAACAAATACGTTTCTTCCAACATTATTTTATCTGTTTTTCAATGAGACTTTTGTGTAATTTTTAACAAAGAGAATTACGCTTTAGCAAGCCTCGAAGGACCATTCATTACAAGCTCATTAACATTTAAGAAAATGGTGCTCGGCATTTTTCATCCCGTCTAGATTGAGACTAATGTATGCTAAAATATATTGCTGTAGTAACTGTCCGCGTCGTTCTGAAACGGTTTAGTGTTCAAGTGGTAATTACTAAGGTCTTACTAGTATTTTGCATTTATACGACAGAATATTCACATTACATAGATTTTTATAAGTCTATTTATTTATTTATTACAAGGACATTTAACTGTTGTAACATAAAGCAGAGTATATATTGTAAACTTACAAGTTACAAGTTTTACCAATGCATAACACTTAAAAAATGTTACAGCATGCACCGCAAATGCCTATAATATATTATAACTGATAAGTCTATAACGGTTTTTTTAAAGAACATTTTACATTTAGAATACATAAAAAGAAAGAAATCAACTGAAATACATTTGAAAAAAGCATAGAGATAGAAGCGAGAATCGTTAATGTCTATGTAACAAACGTTTATTGAAGCTCCTAAAGATTCTAATATTATTTCTAATATTCTATGTATAAAACCATAAATTTCAATAAAAGATGATTTATTATACTCTTATTTGTCATTTACCTTTTATAGGAATTACTATTGTAATGTTAATAATGTAATGTTTAGTTTTTAGAATGACTTTGGATTTCTTACTTGTCGATCTGAAAATTTGCAAGAAGCAGTTGATATACAGTTTAAATTTACACGCCTTACTGTAATGTGTGTAAACGAAATTTTCAATACTGTTTTTAAGATGCGGAACCCTAAAATGGAACGTACGAATATACATTGGATGTAATATTGAACCAAAGAACGTTCCTTGTTTGACCTCTCCGCCCGCTGGTCCTAAAACAATAAATTTCGAACAGACCTATTTTAAATTATTGAATCTGAACCCATGTATATACGATTTATATATTATATATGTGTATGCTTAAGGATATATATTCTATTGATAAATAAAGCTTTTGTGTTTTAGATGAGAAAAGATGTTCTATCTTAGACAACAGAAGTGACATATTAATACATTAACAAGTAATTATTATTAAAAAAACAAAATACCCGACTGCACACTAAAAAAAGAGTAATTATGTCTTTATCCCGTGGGACTTTTAGGATAAAATGTATCCTATGACACTC
This sequence comes from Eurema hecabe, assembly GCA_026213755.1. Classification (NCBI taxonomy): domain Eukaryota; kingdom Metazoa; phylum Arthropoda; class Insecta; order Lepidoptera; family Pieridae; genus Terias; species Terias hecabe. Next base: position 2,509,584 of record JADANM010005346.1, on the reverse strand, counting down.
CCGTAATCAAGACAAATCTAACGATACCTCATACATCAAAATCCATCAAGCCGTTTAGGCTACAGGAGGTCACAAAGGAAAAGACATACATACAT
>JADANM010005346.1:2478401-2509389 GCA_026213755.1 Eurema hecabe | reverse complement strand
GGGTAAAAACTACGATACAACCAATTACAAAATATTTTATTAGTTCAATTTTGTTTTTTTCTGTACTACTTTGAAAGTAACTTTTAAAACACATTCGTTGATCAAATATTTGGTGTTAAGGAAATTCAAAATTTTGTAAACACCTATACATAATAATTTAAGTAGCATCTTATGTGTTCATTTATTTTAGATACTTTAAATGGCTAAATAGCTGCTAAAAAACTTTCTTAGTAAGGTTTTCACTAGTAAAACTAATTAAAAAAGGTAATAACCAAGTCAGACCTATCTCGTAAGTCTAGTGATAACTAATGATAACTCTGACTCGTAAATCATGTTTAAAAACAATTTATTAAATCGCAATTTACCCGAAAGGGCTTGCATCGACAGATCGTATGATAAACGATCACTTCTTCCCTCTTCCCTCCATTGTTCAGTGAAAACCTCTGAATATACACTTATTGATAGCGTATTTTGGAACGGTTCCTTATCGCGCTTTGCGAATGGGGGCTAGATAGAAAAAAATAAGACTGAAAGTTGTGTCGACACAACTTTCAGTCTTATTTTTTTCTATCTATCTATTCTTGCTATAGTTGTAAGCCGGCGTGCACGTGTATCTTTGCTGTGTCGTTTAGAAAGCTAGCCAGTTATTTTCGCTTCATCCTTCTATTTAAAATATCGAGTCTAAAGAGATTTCTTGTTTTACCAAGAGTATTTACCAACTTTGCAAAAAGAATATCACTTATGAAGGAGCACAACTATTCAATGACCTACCCTTAGACATAAAAGATGTAAAATCAAATCAAAAGTGCCAAACACTTTTAAATCGCAGCTACCAGAACACGTTACTGAAAATCACTACATGGTTAAATGCTACACCTATCTGTGTAATGGTGGACAACAGTAACAATAACAATTGTTCTTGTGTTTTTTATATTATTCTTACTCTGTCGACGGTTAAAATAGTTCACAAAATGTATTTTTTCTAATCTTCTCATGTCACCGTTTCCGTATTTGTGAGAATAAATGATTTTTAAACGTAATATAAAAAAAAATAAAATCAAACTTTACAATGGTAAAATTTTATAACAATTCGTTCATAAATTAATCGAAAGAAACTTCGTTCAAATTACGATTAATTCTACAAAAAAATATTTACAAATGTAAGAATATGTAACTAATTATGTTTCTTTAATAACCAGCTGACCTTCGAACGTATTAAATTATTTATGTTGGAATTTTCTTTACAACAATGTGTCATAATAAAACAATGCTCACTTATATAATACGATTCGAAGTCATTAAAAATAATTGACATAGTACGTTCTACAACGTTCCTATATTATACTGTCACCTACATTATCTATCCCGTTAATATGAAGACAATACAAATGACATATCATAATATATATCCACTTAAAGCTCGAGGGGTTGGAGCTGTATTAGTTATTTTTACTTTATTAAATCCTGCATATACCGAATGACTTTTAAAATATCAATTTACGTAGTTTACTCTGTGATAACCCTCACAGCCTAAGCAAAAAAAACAATTACATATTAATAAACGAAATTATTAATCTGTGGCACTATAAATCAATAGCCGGACTATCTCTTTATTGCAGCGATAAATATTTTCGTGGCAAAGCCGCGCACGTGTTTCCGAACGATTGTGGCGCGTTTTTTTTAACTTTGACACATGGCTGGCCAGCTATCCGATACAGTTTCGATTTATCTGTTCAGTCTGGAATTGTTTTTAATATGTGAATATTGTTTTGAAATGTTTCTTTGTTTAAATAAATTAGATCCTCTATATGATAAAATTTATACTTGCATAATTATTGTTGGGTGGAACTAGATTTTTAACGTATGCGGGGGCAAATTATTTGGCGCGTCACCTAATGGTAAGGCATCGAAGGCGGTCATGGGCACCCTCGTTGCCACGTGCGTTTAGGGAAAAGTATGCACTTTTTAAAGGATAAAGAAGGATGTACTTGAAACATTCAACGTTAAGTATTATGCCGCATAATGCGCTCTGATGCTATAAGTGGAAAACTAAGTAAATTAATAAAACGAATACTAAAAGCATGTTATAAACTATTGTTCGTAATTATTCCTTTTATTTAACAATTTGTTCTGAGCATTGTTTGATATTGTAACGGTACATCGCGAACTATAAAATATATACCCATAGACGTATAACACATAGACAGATAGACAGTCCCTTAATAATCGGTCCGCCGTAAGTGAAGCCAAAACTGTACATATGTAAATGTAAAAAGCATATTCTTAAACTCGATGACACGCACACAAGCCCACTGATAATGTTACTGCTATAAGATATTTACCCTATAAATGTTGAAAAATTTTAATCTATTCAAAAACATACGAATTTTGATGCGATGCGACGAAAGTATGCAAGTACTAGGATGTTTTGGCGGGAATCGTGCGGCGTCTATATGTAATCTCGATTGAATATTCCTTTTTTGGTGCATAAAGTGATTTAATGTATGATTGTGATAGTGTACCATGCAGTAAACTAGCTAATAAGTGTCCAAGAAATGAAGAATTCATTTGAGAGCGCTTAGTAGCGCCGTTCCGATTGCTCCAAGATTCGTCGAGGTTCTTCGTAAAGCTCACTATCACTTTACGAAGGGCAGAACGAAACGACTTACTGACTGGACTAAAGACGACTTGATGACGATTTTACTTGACTCATATCGACTTTTATCTTGACCACGTTGCCTCTTATTACATTGACATTGGCAAAAAGCTAGACGCTAATGCCATAATATAATAAAGACTACGAAGTACTAGGATGTAAGGACTATGTAAGTAGACAAAACTGTCTACTTTGGAATGGCTTCACTTTGCGTGTTCATATTGCGATTCTAAGTGTTATTATTCTATGTATATAGTATATACCCATATTTCAGTCTATGAATATTGTATTGTGCTGAATTTACATTCTCGGTGCCAACTCGAGCATAAGGAGCATAAATTACGTGTATTGAATAGCATACTATTAGCATTAGTTGTATCGGTAATATTGATATTGCAGGAACCTACGAATTCTCTATTGGAATATAAGCAATGTTTTGACGAGTGCTTGGTTCAGTGGTAGTCTATAAAAAACCTAATATTGACACTAGATGGCGCTGTATAAGAATTTTGAAAAAATTCTAAAGAAAGAGAAGGTGGCTATTAACCATTATATAGTAAACAGAAAGGTATAGCTTAGAAACTTAAGTTTTAAGCTTTGTTGAACCATCAAAGCTATGAACACATTATTTAATAGGGTTAGTCGTTATAAAAAATAATTATCGAAATCGGTTCAGCTGTTATCGCCTCTTATCAACACATTTGGCGATAGATTATATACAATAATTACATATAATATATATAATAAGATTGAAACATCAATTTTGGAATAGACATAGCCTTTGCTCCCAACGTACTTCAAAATGCTTTTGGTAACAATATGCCTCAACATCATCCATCGACCATACCAAGCAACTGTTCTACAACGATAAATTACTGAAACTTCTACAAAAGGACAGCGAAGCGCCTCAAACAATTAAAGTATAATGCCATCCATGCCACGCTCTAACCCTTCGTCTGAACTTCCAACTTCCACCTGGCTTCGTGCCACGATCTCCAGACTGCAAACCTTGCCAACTAGCATGGACTAGTGTCATCTGCAATTATTTACAATTTTGCGTATTGCGACTGCAGTCTTAACATTTTTCTGAACACTTCTGAGACTAGTGCCGGAATACTGAAACGCAACTTAAATTTACACCATACAATTCTTTCAGAATTACGAGACAAATGGCGTGCTTAAATCTAATTTGCGTATGAGTATTCGGCAGTTAAGGACGAGAACAAGTAAAACAATAACTGTTAGTTTGGTTAAATCGATAGTGTATAGAATGTTGTTAGTTGTAGCATTTACTTGGTACCGACTTCTAAATTATAAAATAACCATTAAATCATTTCTATATACTTAATGAATTTGCTTCTTAGTTTGAAGTCGGTTTATTTTTTGTTAAAAATTATTTTAAAGACAAACATTAAATCCAGTTTAAAGGCAACGTTATTCACGTGTGAGAGTTTTTGGTCATTATAGTCTAGTTGTAATTATGATAATTGGTTTGAGGTTATACCAGAAATCAGTATCTAACATATAGTTAAAGCAAATACCAGAAGCAAGTATTCAATTTATAAAATAAGGATAGAATTTACGTGTATTCAAAATTTTGGTCAAATTCATTCTGTAGTTTTATCAGTAACATTTCATACTTTCGTATTAACAATATTAGTAAGGATTAGTTGTCAAAAAATTATATAGCTGTTTTTAAATAAAGCACTTTGACATTGCTAAGAATTGGTAAGCAAAATTACCGCAATGTCCAATTAAAATATACTATCCTACTAATATTATAAATGTGAAATCAGAATGTATGTATGGAATATATGGATGTATGTTTGTTATTCTTTCACGCAAAAACGGCTGGACTGATTTAGTTGATATCTGGTATGTAGATAGGTGATGCCCTGGATTAACACATAGAATACTTTATATTCCTGTATTGCCCCGGGAACGGGAACTACGCGGGTAAAACCGCGGGGCACAGCTAAGAACTATATAATATACGTATTGGGTAACTAAAAATATATGGAGAAAAATACGATGTTACATAATAATAAAGCTGTTCTGTAAAGAGTTACAGTCGCAAAGAGCTAAAAAGGAAGTTTATAGGCGGTTCTGAAATCACTTCGAACGCCGTAGCAAATAAGTCCTGTGCTTTGATGCAAAACTTTTATACCCACCCGTCTCTTAGTCGTACCTATGTATCGATATATAAAGCAGTATTGATTTTTATATGAAACATATTTTTGAGGTTATTTTTTTTTATGTTCTATCGCCTAAGAAAGTTGATTACACATTCGACATACATTCGAATTACATAACACCTTAATACTTGAAGCTTTCAAAAATAAGTATCTTATGTTGAAAAAAATCTTATTATCTAAAGGTAAGTAAGTATAAAGAATGTTTCAGATACGATGAATATTATCCAAGCATTATCCACGTTAGTCAATAAACTTTAAAATGTTGTACACATTTGAATTACAAATCCTATCACTTGGGTTAAATATTTTAAGTAAATCTCTAATAAAAATATATATGTCTTATCGCTAGCAGATTATTAAAAACAACGTTTTACAACTATGATAGCTGACAATGTGTTTTGAAGAAAATATATAAAAAATTGTAGGCGCCAATGACGTAGTTAATTACGTAATTTTACAACAACGTACAAAGAGTCTTTAAAGTCCTCATCCATATGTAATTCAGGAGCTAATGTAAAATTCGAACGTTATTCGCATTTCTATCCAATTTCCACATGAAGCAGTTTCAAGAAAGCTCCAGAGAGCCGTTTTAATATAAAGCTATCGCAGACTTTATTATCACATAACTACAGGATTTGCATAAAAACTGCGAGGTGGAACGAGGTTTTTGCCAAATATGAGCTAAAAATGAGGGATATGAATAAGTTGATGTTTATATTGGGATAGCTCTGTTTTTTTTGGTCCCAATAACATGAACTTTTTCAGCCATTTGAATATTTTGCCAGCAAAATTGCTAGCGCAGCTTTTGAAGATTAACAGATAAAATATGTAACGGGAAAGTGCATCGCAAATAAATCGAATTCTTTTTTTATTATTTAAAAAACCATTCTTTTTTTTCAACATTTTAAGCTAAAGTAACGCTTCCATTTCGACCCAACTTTGCATATTACATTGTAATTTATCGTAACATTAAGTTTTAATCTTTTTTTTCGACGCAGAATGATAATTCGGGAGCTCTTAACTTTGTTTCACGGAGCGGGAAGTTTAAAAAATGATTAATGAGACAAAACCTGGCGGAGATTTGAGATAAGCCTAATTAAATACCTTTATGGAGGAACGCTAGCAAAAAAGGGACCAATTAGCAATTTTCCCTAATGACCTTTTCTTTGTACCTATATAAAGAGTTTATTTTATCTATGGAGAAAAATTATTCTTTGTCTATGAACACTTTATCTATGAATAAATAGTGTAATTTTCTGTATTTATCTATGAACAGTTTTTTGTAACATCTTTTATATACAAATGTCTATTAACACACAAATAAAACCTTTTTTCTTCTGTTTATATTGAAGATTTTTTTAAAAAACGTTTATTATACTAAGGCTTGTATATTATTCTTAAGTAAATCTAAACACAGCTTAACACAACTTTAATTAAGTTTTCATAAAGAATTTCTAAGGTCGCAATAAATATAATCTACTTACGTGTGTATCGGCCTTGCAAACACATGTTTCACTGCTATTTCTCACAATACCTACATGCTATAACTGTCTGAAACTAGACATTCCTTTTGCCATATTAAAATTCAACTCACCCGGGTATTATAGCGTTAACTTTCATATATTTTATCTATGATTTATTGACATTGACATTGACAAGATGTCTTTTCTCATTCTTTCTTTCTTATATTATGGCATTAGCGTTTAGCTTTTTGCCAATGTCAATGTAATAAAAGGCAACGTGGTCAAGATAAAAGTCGATATGAGTCAAGTAAAATCGTCATCAAGTCGTCTTTAGTCGAGTCAGTCAGTCGTTTCGTTCTGCCGAAACTCTCTTTTCTCATTATGATTACGTAGTATAAAAGGAGTTTTGAGTTTTGGCGGGAATCGTGCGGCGTCTATATGTAATCTCGATTGAATATTCCTTTTTTGGTGCATAAAGTGATTTAATGTATGATTGTGATAGTGTATCATGCAGTAAACTAGCTAATAAGTGTCCAAGAAATGAAGAATTGATTTGAGAGCGCTTAGTAGCGCCGTTCCGATTGCTCCAAGATTCGTCGAGGGTTTTTTGTAAAGCTCACTATCACAAATATAACTAAAGACGTGGCTGTATGGGCTTTGTCCCTTTGCCTTCCCACTAAATGGGAGAATTATACTAAAAAAAATTACGTAGTATAAAACAAAGTAGTTTTCTTGTCTGTCATATTTGAAACTACGCAACCAAGATTACTGGGCTTCTGAATCTTAAAATCTTATAATGACTCAAAGTGAAGTGAAAAGCGTCGGTGTAGTGCCCTGCCCGGAGTTTGGCTTTAGAGCAAAGTTCCGGGTAGCACTGCATTGGTTATGGGCTGGCGTTACTCTTACCAGGAGTGCGTCCAGCTGGTCTCCCCACTTCATCATACAAAAACGAATTTCGTGCATTGAGGAAGGTTCATATGTATAAACCCGGAGTTACTTTTAATATTAAATGATACTTCTTAAGCTTAAATGCTAAAGTTGGCAAGGCTAATGAAATCACCAAGAGAATTCACATTTTGAGTTCTGTTAAGTTTAGATTCATATACGAACACAACAAACGACAATTTTATGCAATTGTTTATCGTATAAAAGGAAACAGTTTCCAACTAAAAGGAAGGTAGTATTCTAGATAAATCTTCATGTGTCAGCATTTATGAGCCAGTATAATATCCAGTTTCTTTAGTTGTCTTTATGACTTTAGAAAAGGTTTAATACTTTTGTTATATTGTGTCATACAAATATTATAAATGCGAAAGTAACTCTGTCTGTCTGTGTCTTTACATCACGCTAAAACTACTGAACCGATTAGAACGAAATTTGGTACACAGATGGTCTAGAGCCTGGGAAAGGACATAGGCTACTTTTTTTAAAACAACCCCCCAATAGTTGCACGAGGCATTGAAACTTTTTATAATTTTACGCTTTCATGGCCAAACCGCTGAACCGATTGTAATGAAATTTGGTACGCGTTGGTCTAGAGTCTGAGATAAAACAGCCTACTTTTTAACTTAAAAAATATGTTATAAGGTGAGAAGGGGGGGGGTAAAGTTTATATTAAAGTCCATGCAGACAAAGTCGGGGGCAACAGCTAGTATAAAATATAATCAACAACATATTATTAACATCATGTCTAACAAGAATAATTCGAACAACAAAATATTAATAAAAAGCAAAATAAGTACCCAGTAGTATAAAGCTCTCAAAACATAAAACAATACAGTCGCACCTTCTTTTTCTGAATTCCAATGAAAACTAAACGAAACTTAATACATAGACCAGTCATTTTAGGTTTTAACCTTTAGATTTTTCCGCAAATTGGGGTTTAAAATAGCTAAAATGTCTGGACTAACTACAATACAATATCACGATTTCATCTGAGCCGTTTTCAAAGACGTATGAATTTAACTGAAGAATTAATTACAACTGGAGAATAATCCGCTTTATCGCTACTTTTAGTTCGCGTTTCCCGTAAAGTTTCAACTAGAATATAAACGATCCAGACTTATATGGCTGACGGAAATTAAACGGCTTGAGTTGGTTCCTAAAGTCGGCTTAGTAAGGCTTTGTGATACTAACCTAGTACAGAAATCTTTTTGAGCGGAGACCACCAAGCTTTAAAGTATATATATGTCTCCGGAAGATAACAGGAACAGCAAATTTATAAATTTCCTAGGAATTTTATTAACCTTCGTAGATTTCTAAACGGGAGATAAATTGTATTATTTTACGACCACTCATAAATTTACCAATATACTTGCATAGTGTTTGTACATACTGTAAGTGGAGAAGTCCTAGGTTTAGAGATAGACTTCGGAGGGTGGTCGGGAATCTATAGCTTAAGCAGACTTTCTTCTCCCAACCTAAATTTTGCTGTGTTCATCATATGATCGTAAAGTTACTAACGCCTCTAAAGGGTATCTTGTCTTTGCTGTTATAATTTCTATACCGTAAGAAAGAAATAGCAAATATAGTTTTTTGAGTATTACACGCTTAGGGTCTTAACTTAAACCGATTGAAAGCAATTAGCGTTACATCATCGACTCTTTCAAAAACGAACTAGTACTGTGAGCTAGAGAGAGAAAAAAGATACCTGCCTACCGTTACCGCATGAGAGAGAGAGAAACCAGACAGATGGGCGCTGTAACGCGCTGTTCCTTGCTACTTACACTATGACAATATACTACAGCAGCTTTACCTAATTTTCCAATTACAGAGCATAGTGCGACACAATAGCGCACAATGCCGAATTGTGCTGAAGATAATTGTAACGTGAATTAGTTTTAGTTTGAGAGTGCTTGCACACTGCTTTCAATACAAATTTCATTCTCGAAAAATTAAGCATTATGCCGCATAATGTGCTCTAGTGCTATAATTGGAAAACTAGTGTAGTAACACTTTAAAGAGACACTAACCAAGCATTTCTAATAGCGTAAATCCGCTGAAAGAACAGCTGATTTCACCCGAAGCGAGCTTTGTTTGTTAAAGCACTATATTATTACAAAGATACGAATCACATACATTACGCTAGACAATTTGATAGAACGCTTTGTATCGGAAAATTAGATCTGCTATCTCGTCTTTGAAAGAAGTTATTTACCGGTGCTAGACTTGAGGACACGTTTATACAAAGCGATGTTTTAATGTAATGAATTTCGTACTGAAAATATGGATTAATTAGGTCCGTTTTTATGAAAAGTTTAAACGTATGTTTGAAATTTTTCTGATTGTGAGGCTTTGGTAAAAAAGTTATGTGTCGACTTCACATACCTATTTCTTTAATTAATATAACGAATACCTAAATAGACGGTAGAAATCACATTTAATTATATATGTTACAGTTAAAACTAGTTGGTAGTTAGAACGCGTTTTTCCAAGTTAGAGTTACTAGTTTTTACTAAACGCCTTTGTTAATACTAGAATTGACTAATGTCTGAATATAATATCGACAAAAGAAAATTTTAGAGAACATTGACTTAAATTTAGTTGCCAGGATGACAATATTAATTAACTACAAACTAGTTTTAACTGTAACATATACATGTTTATATGTACTACTGTACATCCTATATTACAAATTAAAAATAAATAAAATAAATGTGATAGTAATTAGTCTGTTACACTGTCCACTTCTAAACTACTAAAGCATTTTAATTAGCTCAAGACAGTCTAGAATTTCTGAACGAAAGATACCTTTATTGCCTATAAAGCCCTTACACATTTAAATAGTGTATAAAAGTTTGCATTTTTACCATTTTTATTATCTATGTGTAGCCTAGCCTATACATAGCTAATATATTTATAGTATAGCCCTATGAATCTATCTATCTATCTATCTATCTAGATCAACTTGTCTATGGGTATGGAACTTGATACAAGGGTTTTGGGTAAGCTACAATTGTTAAATACATTTGTCTTCTTTCCAACTTGACTTGACTTGACTGACTGTTAAAAATCGAATCTTTTTTTTATGTAAGTAAGGTTTAAAATAGTTAATATTAAATAAAAACAAAAAATAAAACAAGTCTGTAATAATGACAAAAATCAGGCCACTATTAAAACAAATTTGAAATTACTAAAGCCGTCAAAGTATTCGAATTTCGAATTGCGCGCGAATCCATTAAAGATTATCTATATAGTATAATATAAAAGAAAGTCGTGTTAGTTACTTCACTTATAACTCGATAAGGGCTCAACTGATTTAGCTGAAAATTTGTGGGGATGTAGTTTAGAACCTGGAGAAGGACATAGGACATTTTTATCCAGTTTCCAGGGGAATAATTTTTTTATGAAAGGAAACGCGGACAGAGTCGCGGGCAACAGCTAGTTACATATACAATTGGATTGGTTTTAAATCTCCTATTTTATACATAGACTTAATAAAGAAACGTACGTTTTAACGTAATTGCATCATCTATGAGAACTTTCCATAATTTTCGCAATTCATAAATTAGCATTCGAGTAATTAAATATAAAAGCCGATGAAAATGATCAAACCCATATTTTAATTACTGACTTCACATTTATCTGGTATTTAAACAGATATGAGTAACATGATTAGAATGAAAATGAAAACGGAATTACTCATTAAATAATATGTACTAGTTCGTTTCCGCGGTTATACCTTTAAACTCCAGCAGAAAATCATGACATCTCAGTTCCCACCAGAAATATAATTACGTTCAACTTAATTCTATTTTTTTTTTCTTTGTCACAGATCCTTCCTTCTTTCCTTATTTAACACTAGCTGTTGCTCGCGACTTCGTACCCGTCGGATCTATTTCTTTTATTATGTTATAGTGAGTCAATCTTAGAAGATAGACATATACTGTCGCGGACTTTTTTTTAGATCATTTAAAGAGGAATAATTCTTTCATACATATTATTTTTGTATCTTGAACCGTTTTCGCAGCGCACGCAAAGGAAGTCCTCAAAGATGAATAATTTTCCCCGTTTTTTTCCATATTTTTCATTATATCTTCGCTCCTATTAGTCTCAGCGTGATGTTGTGTAGCCTAAAGCCTTACATACTTATACATAGTATGGATGGATTATGCATGTATTATACATATAAACCTTCCTTAAGAATCACTCTATCTATTTAAAGAAACTGCATCAAAATCTGTTGCGTAGTTTAAAAGATCTAAGCATACCTAGGGAAAGACAGCGATAGCAACTTTGTTTTATACTATGTAATAATACATATATAAGGATATATAGTTCGTCTCATAATTGAGTAGAGTTAGTTCCCAATTGCCGTAGGACAGTTTAAGTTCTAGCTAGACTGTTGGTTCAGACTCAGCTGTTTGTATTGTATTAATTGCACGTGACGCAATTCGCTGACGGCGCTGTTCGCTCTACGAACTAGTATTGAAATGTATTTCTTTTTCTCTTTCTAATTATTAATATACTAAAGAGCAAAAGTTCCGGGTAGCACTACATTGGTTATGGGCTGGCGTTTCTCTTACCATGAGGAGTGCGGCCAGCTCGTCTCACCACTTCATAGAAAAAAAAATCTGATATATAAAAATGAATCGTAAAATGTGTTGGTAAGCGCTTAACTCGATAATAGCTGAACATTCATTTTATGTTCCTGGATGCACGAGAATGGTTCTTAAAAATAAATGGTAGGTTAATAAGATTTCAGGTGGTCAGGTAGTTCAGAGTGAACGAAGTCTCGTCGGGCCAGCTAGTTATTAATATATCAAACGCTGAAAAGTGTTTTTTTTATAATATGAAGAGGGGAGACGAGCTGGACGCACTCCTGATGGTAAGAGTAACGCCAGCCCATAGCCAATGCAGTGCTACCCGGAACTTTGCTATAAAGCCCATCTCCGGGCAGGGGTGCACTACACCGACGCTCCCCACTTTGAGTCGTCAGATGTTAAGACTCACTAGCCCAGTAATATCAGATATAATTGTAGGGAATAAGTTATTTACATACATAATGTCATACGTTTAAGAAATCATCCATGAACTCAACAACGTTAAAAACTAGCATTTGAAATAGAAGAAATAAATTCGACAGAAAAACCATGTTTGTTCTTATTTACATGTACGTTAAAATGGAATATATAATAATTAATTATGTATATCAGGATAATTATAAAATGACACAGTTATAAATAAAACATCATTAAAATAGAAATACATACAATGACATACAAATAATGACATGTTCTAATCGAATTGTAATTTATACAATGAATTGACGTTTTACGGTAATTAAATTCTGATCCACTTTTAATTAATTATATATTAGTATCTGTACTTAAAAAAATAGAAACCTGTAAAAAGTATGGTAAGAATTTTATTCTTTTTAAATAATGCGAATAGGTTCATCGTTTTCCCTCTGATTTAATATTTCCATCACTTCATCTACACTTACTGCTTATTAAATTATAAATGTATAAAAATAAATAACCTTAGTGTTTTTTTCTGATTTATTTTTTATATAGAGCATTCGAAAATCATATTTAATCTGTATGAACTTACTTGTTTCTTTTAATTATAATCATAAGCTCAGGACGCTCATTTTGTACATACACCATCTAGACCCACGCTAAGTATCTGCTCCGATGATCAAATCATGACTAAATATCATATGGAAACTTATGTTGCCAACATTTCTATTGAAAATAATAATAATTCTAAGCATAGTATAATTTCCAGTATAGGCGATAATACAACGCCACTTTTAGAACATATTTTATTTTTTTCAACAATTCCCTTTCAAAACCTACAAGGGTCAATGAATAATAAGACAGCTATAAAGAACAGAAATGGCGTCATGTTTTGGCGGTAACGGCCCTCTCATAAGATTTTACGTTTATGTTTATTCGGAGATTAGGAAAAAGCAAATAGGACCATTAAAGCTCTTTTTGAGTCAGACACATTTTGAAGATTAATATAACCCTGTTTTTCTGACACGCTGATTGCTTTTTTTATTGTTTGAAAACGTTTTTGTTGCCAGATATATCTAAAACTACCTAGACAATTAAATAATAAGTAAATTATTATGGTTCTTTTAATCTATGCTAGGGACGTTAGATACGTTGTTTTTTCATGTTTGAATTAATTAAATTATTATTTTTGTTGTAAAAAAAAGTTGGTAGTCTATTAGTATTATATTATAAATACATATGTCATAATTTTCTTACGTATATTATCTTAGGTTATATTTTTTTTAGATCCTTCTCCCCCGGGGAGGACGCGGTATCCGTAAGTGGATTTCCCCCCGTCAAAAAAAAAGGTTATATTTTTAGAAGATACCAAGAGAGTCAGTCACGTAAGAGTCCCACTACGGCACGAATACCAGTTTTGGTGGTAAGAAATTCGTCATTCCATTTTATCCTGTGATGAATTTCTCCACTTAAAAAAAGCCATACATTCCCAATTAAACTTAATGATTAAGCAACATAGTCAACCCCATGCCTTGTAACATTGTATTGAAGCAGTTTTATATAGTTTCAATATCACAGACTAAATAAACACGAAACCTTTTTAAGCAAACAAAGGGCTCACAATGACATTATTATTAAAACACAATTGCATTACTATGTAACGTATGTAATTATTCGACACGACCGCATGCCATAAAAATATATCAGTTCAATAATTGCATACCTGGGCGAGCTTCAATCGAATTCTGTGCATAACAGGCCATTTGGGTATATATCAAAGGCATGTTATTGATATAGCAATTACTGTAGCACCAACAAGCTAGACGCCATTAGGGTTGTAGCATATTCAGCGCATCACCATAGACTATAGAATAGTATAGCTTTTGTTTTTAATCTATATTTAAATTGAATGTGTATTTTTAATCTGTATCTTTATTCGGGCTTATTTGACTTTTTTTAAATAAATGAAATGTCTTAAAGCTAAAATATTTTATAAATAATTAAGTGTTTATAATTCTTTTTTTCGGTGCCAAAAAGACAAAAAAAAAATTATATCATTAGTACTTTTTAATTTGAATGTAAATTGTTATACTTTTGTGGGAGACAGTACCTTTCACATTTTAGCTAATATTAGTACAAAACTAGTATTAACATACTAACAGCGACACAGTTCAAGAAAAAAATAATAACTATTATTATACATTATTCAACTAAAAGATCTTTTCACTATAGCACCTAACCTATAAGTATTAAAAATTTAAATAGTAAATATATCAAGTCATGGATTATAAGCAGATCCTAATATCTTAAACGGTTGACCCTCGACTATTCGACTCCACTTCAAGACGGCAAGCTTTGAACACAATAAGAAACGTAGCGATACGTTATAATCCTACTATAACATTAAAAATGGGAAAGTTTGTAAGAATATATGTATGAAATATGGATGTAAATTTGTTATTCTTTCACGCAAAAACGGCTCGATCGGTTTAGTTGAAATGTGTTAATCACCTATCTACGTACCCACGTAGATAGGTGATTAACACATATGATAATATAATGATATTGAATATCTCGGTACGCCCCGGGAAAGGAAACAACGCAGGTAAGACTTCGGGGCACTGCTAGTAAGACATAATTAATAGAAGGTAAATAAAAATCTAGTTCAATGTATTGAAATTTGCTTAGCTTTAACTGTTTTGTAGAGATTACTCAAAATTATTTGACTTTTTTTATTATAGGTACTCATATTGGAAACGAAATCAATCTAAATTATTAATAGGAAATTATTAAATTAAGTACCCATAACATTTAATAATGATATACACAAGGTTGTTAATTCTATAGCTGCTATTTATATTTATAATGCTATTTTTATGTCTAATGAAATACTCGAACATACCCCCACAGAAAATTATTTCTCAATCTGATTGTTTTCAAAAAAATCATCTGATTTTTCTTTCGTATCTTTCTTTTTGTCGCTTCCGCTATCGCTTTGCAAATCTCAAACATCTATTCAGAAGTAAACCCCCAATCCTTTCGACGTAAAAGGAAAATCCACTCTGTAAAGCATTCGACTGTCATCTATAATACGATTTGTATCTGTCCGAAGTAAGCCAACGAAATTCATTTCATTAAAGGATTTCACTTTGGGATTTAAAATAAGTCGCCGAATATTTCTTGGTTATATCTGTAGGATCTGTATAGCAACACTAAGTTTAGTAGAACCAATTAATAATATCAAAAAAAATAATTAATGCATGGATACGTAATTAATACGTTCATTTTTTAACTAAATTTTCATACTGATTGCAAATATTTAACTTAATGAGTATTTTTTTAACTACTTTTGTTCGTTTATGCTATTGAGAAAAGAATGTTATTAATATTTTCCTTATATTTAACGTTTCAAGGCGTCCTGTCAAAGGCACATTTGCCGCGTATTTGCGACACGTCATATGTCAATTGTAACAGTTTAATCTGTGGCCGTGAAACGTCAAACTTCAATCATTATGACGTTTAAAAATAGAACATAACGTCACGTGTATGACATGATATCCAATTTATTAATAAATTCAAAATGAAAACGGAATAAGATTGTCAGCTGCCAGCTTCGCACATAGTTATAGTGACGTGTGACCTTATCCGGCGGAAATTAAAAGTACCTCGACTGACATCATATTATACGGCTCGAAGACGATGACAAATTTCTTGTAAAAGTATTTGACATTTTTGGAGTAACCGAATTTTGCTTGATTAGAATTTTAACGATTTCATACCAGTACCATACCCATTTAATCAATTCCAAGTTCATTAGAGGAAAATACAATGTTTGTGTAATAGAATTGAAAATCTATTTACTTTATTCTTCGTAAGGCATTTTAAATAAAACCTATTGCGTACAAACAAGGAAGTAAATAATGTTCATATTCTATACGCATTATTAAAATATGTATAAACTAGGCAATATATTATGAAAAAAGTTAGATAATCGTTTGAAGTTGAACCGTAGTTGACGTGTGCGTCACAGCTTGGAAATTGAGAGAACAAAGGTGGGAAGATTGATACTGTCGCTTTAAAATAAGCTAGATTTTCATATAAAACATCGTTAAAGCCCTAGAAATTGAAACTGATAAAAAAGACATTAATTTTATACACATATTTTAAATGTCCGAGTTGTTAAGGAATCATCGAATTACCTAACAACTCCTCTTTTATATATTACTAGCGGACCCGTTCCCATTTCGCATTGGGCATGTTAGCAATCCTTTTTTTATATAGCCTATGATACTCCGCAATAATGTGGCTTACTATTAGTGAAAGAATTTTTAAAATCGTTTCGTTTCAGTAGATCCGCTTACAATTTAACAAACACACAAACTTTACTTCGTTATATAAATTAGTATAGAGAATATTTAATGTTACATGAAGGATTTATATGTTCTGGTATGATAACGCTGGCCAACTTTAATCCTCTCCTAAAAAAATAAAAAAAATTCTTAATTTAAAAACTACGTCCTCAGTCTACATTCAAAACGAAATGTCATGTATATTATGTCTTATACATATAAGGCACATGCTACACAGATGGTGACTACAAACTAATTTAGCAGAAGGTAGAATTGCTTTGTATCGCATTCTACTTCATTACAAAGTCAAGGCTCGCTTTCAGTACCACGTTTTATAATGCACGAGACAGGCTTGCTCCAAAATATGAAACTGTTACGTGCTTAGCTATTAAGCAAACATTTTTTGTTGCTTGTTTTGGACCATGTATAACTTATATCTTATCTATATATAATATAAAACAAGGACGAGTTTGTTTGAACAATTACAAGTCGAGATCGGCTAGATCAATTTTCATGGTTCTTGGTTCATCGGATTTGTCCCCGCCCTGAATAGCAGAATACATCTTAAAAATAATGAAAAACTTAATGGGGGGGGGCAAAGATATGAAAGTCCACGCGGACTTGCAGGCAACAGCTAGTTTATCAAAAAGGGAAGTGTTTACATTGAACAAGTAAATATAGATTCATGTATTCGTCATCCCTTTTAAGCCTTTATAAAAACTTTAGTTTTTATTATTCATATCACCCCTACTTTCTTTATAATAGTGATAGATGTCGCTTTTATCAATAGATAATCAAAAACCCCGTGGCTTCGCGCGGTGAGTCACAAATTTCGTGTTTATGAACATAATAAAAAAGTCCTTATAAATGCCCTAATAAATATACAACTACCTTTATTTTGGGTAATAGTTTAAGCTACCTAAAACTTTCTTTAGTTCACCCTATTTTGGGTATTTATTCATTTATTTTTACATCGCTACACTACACCTTTAGTAGGCAGACTTATTACGTAGACCAAACAATTTACAATTAATATTAAGACTACCTGTTGCATGCGACTCCGTCCGTGTGGACTTTCATATATATACTTTGACACTCCCTTCCCCCTTATAACCCTTTTTTCCAGTTTAAAAGTAGCCTATGTTTTATCTCAGGCTCTGGACCATCTGTGTAAAAAAATCTGTAACAATCGGGTCAGCGGTTTGGCCATGAAAGCGTAAAATTATAAAAAGTTTCAACCCCTCGCGCAACCTTTTGGGGGTTGATTTTAAAAAAGTAGCCTTAGGCTTTAGACTATCTTTTGTAACAAATTTCGTTCTAATCGGTTCAGTAGTTTTAGAGTGATGGCAAGACAGACAAAGTTACTTTAGCATTTATAAAACGAGTATGGATTACTATAAAAATTAAAAATACATTTGATGAATTTATAACGAAATACGGAATTTTATAACCAATTTGCATAATCACTGATTTCAGAATTTACCGCAGCGAATTTATTGTGAAAAGAACAATGTCACCATTGCTTTTAGGTCATACCATGAATGTAATCTGAGCCGAGTCGTCGTCTGTTTTTGTTCGAAATATAACTCGAAAACATCGATTCAAAGCGACTTTTGTTGGCGACTGTACGCGTTATAACTACTAGCTTTTACTCGCGAATATGTCCGCGTTTATTTCTATTAATTTTTTCATTATTTAAACAGGTGAATGATTCTTCATGAATATTTTTGGGGTTAATCTGTATACGCAGCGCACGCAACGGAAGTGTGCAAATATGATTATACTTTTTTACAACTATTATTACTATTATTCACTCCTATTGGTCTGATTTTATACAGCATAAAACCGTCCTAGACATTTATCTATCGTGAGTCCATTTTGTCTATACAACATTTAATAACATAAATATAATTTGCGTATTTAATATTTATATAAGATTTAGAAACATTACAAATAAAGATGTATAAAAAGAGCTACTGTTATAATTTTATTTCATTTTTTTACGTAAATTATTTGAATTGATGGAATGCGAAATTAAGCAATTTTGTCGTTTACTTTCAGTATAAAGATATGAACCCTACAATAGATACAATTCATGCGTAATTATATATGTAGAATAATCTTGAAAATATTTTTCAGTTACAACCACAGCTAACATAAATATAACATCAAGGCATATGAACGGAACTTTTGTCCGCCGAAAAAAAACATTTAACATGACACATGGCTCTTAAAACGGTACAACACTTGCATTGTTTACAATAAAACAAAAAGCAGCTTAAACACAAATTAGCCGTTATTCTTTTAGTGTTAAATGTACAGTCGACCAAAGTATTTTAAAACATTTAACATTACAAAACATCTTAACACAAAAATAATTCACCGGATACATTGTTGTGAAAATTACAAATTATTATAATAAGTAATAATTATTAAGAAATAATTTGTCTTCATGTCAGTTTTACTGTTAAGATAATGAATCTGCAGTTGTTTTCAATAATAAACAATAGTCTATGATCTTGCGTTGATACTTATAAAAAAAAGGAATTATTCAACTTCTAGACAAAAAGATACTAATACTCTGTCAAGGTCATATTCAAGATAAAAAAAAATGCTTGAAAAATTTAAATCTTTGACAGTGACATCGACCTTCGCGCCTAATACGTCATTTTTTATCTATACCTACTAGTAATATCATAAAGATTTGACGTTTGCGGGGTTGTAACGTTTTAAGGTTGGTTATCTCTGAATCTTATGCTATTATTACTAAATCATGATACGCTTTATTACTTAATTTATTTTATTCACTTATAACTTTAACAGCAAAAACTTTTTCGTAGTAGGCAGCCATCTTGATTAAATAAATATTAAATCGCAGCATACAACAGATTAATTAATTATTTTTACTAAATTCACAGATTTATTTTGTACGTAAACATAGGTTTTATCAATACTGTCTTAAACCTTTAATAACTAACCTTAACTCAAGCTAGGACTATTATAAAAAGGCGATTCAATCAATAGACCAATAAACAATTTTATATAATTCCCGCCTGTTTGTATTGACAGCACATATTGCGTTTCTCGGTCCCAAGAAAACAGAGCTATAACAAATTCTAGACATGGCCGAGTCTAACGACGTAATTACTTATCGGACCGGTTGTTTATACAAAACATTGAATATATTGCATTTTTTGTATCGACAGTTCTTTATGGAATCTATCGGATACAGATTAAATTGTATGAGAAGCAAACGAGTAATAATAAAATTAGATGGTACTGTTAGTAGGCCTGTTCTAAGTATTTTATTGAAAAAATAACAGAATATACTAATCGTTAAAACTTAGGTATAAAAATAGGCTCGATGACAAAATTATATTAAAACAATTGAAAAATTTACAAATAGCAGAATCAAAATGCTTTTCCGGTTGTTACATAAGACTACTATGCATGTTAATAAGGAAAAATAGTTCGTTAGAATGGTCTTATGTTGAATAAAGAACCCTTTGCTATCAATGTTAGGTTCTAATGGATTGGAGTCGCGAGCGGCATTCGTTGCGTGTGGACGTATCGCTTGTCGCTGCGACGCGGTCGGTGGCTCGTAAATATTATTCGTAACAAATAACTCGTTTTCTTTTGTTTAGGTATTTCGTTGATTTTCGTTTCGTTTCGATTTCGTTTAGTTAGTAGGATTTTGTTTTGCAATTATTGTTTTTCTGTAAATCTAATTGTTGTTGCAAATTGGTTGTTTGTTTCTTATAATTTTCGTTTTGTTTTAGGAATAGTTTTTTGTTTTTGGTTTTGTAATTATATTGTATTTTGTTTATTATCCTAAATAGTTTAGTCTTATTGTTTTTGGGTTTTATTCCACATTCGTTCAATTTAATTGAACGAATGTGGAATAATATCATACATTTTTATTAGTTGTTATTGTTTTCTTGTACATATTGGTCGAGTTGTTATTGTTGGTATTGGGAGGAAAAAGGTTTAAAAAAGTGATAAGTGTTCTGTTATTTCGCTGGCTGGTTCATTTATCTACTTCAATGTGGAAAAATGAATCTTGTGAGCGGGTAAGCAGGCTTACAATTTATCATGAGTGATTACGAGTTGCCACCCGATTCTCCCATTGATTCAGCGGTGGCAGGGCGTGCCGCGACAACACGCGCTGTCACCACTGATGGAGGGTTAACGGCCCGAGGTCCAAAAACTCGTGCCGCATCTTCTCGTGAGGGCACAATATGTGGGGATAGCATGTCGAGTTTAGTCTCTTTGGGTACAAGTGAATACGAGGAGGATCGTTTGTGGCAGAAACGCAAACGGCCCTCCTCCAATGCTGGAACGGCTAGTCAGTCAGGATCTGACACGGCTGGTGATGTGGGCATTCTGGCCTCGATCCAAAAGAGTCCGAGAGGAAAGTCTCGCTCAAAAAGAGGTAGGGGTCGTCAGGCTAAGTCAAGTGAGTGTGTCACCAAGGCAAAAGCCATGCGCGAGGCGATGGACGAAGCGGAAGGTGAACAAGAGGTTGCTGGTTTGGTCCGGCAGTTGGTATCTCGAGCCGAAACTTTACCCATTACTAAACCTGCTGGGTCTAATATGGGAACTGTTACGGAGCTACAGCCAGTTGCTAGTCTTAGTCGAAGGGTGAACGTTGGCATTGATGTTATACGTATGATTGCTCAAAAGTCACTCAATTTAAAAGGGGCGTACCAGAATGCGCTTAATACTGCAGCGGAGGCCATTAAGGAAGCTGTTGATTCGCTTGAAGGGCGTTCTGTTTCTGAGGAGACGAAGCTACTTCAAGTAGCAAATGATCGCCTACGAAGTGATCTTGCTAACCTCCGCCGGGAGTTTTCTGAACTTAGGGCTTCGCTGGGTTCAGATCCGCAGCAGGCTCGGCCGTTGGTGCAGCAGCCTAGCAGTATGGACTTAGAAAAGTCTATAATGCTCAAGGTTAATGAGAGGATTGAGGAGTTGGAAGTGACAGGCAGATTACTTCCTCTTCGGCCACCTTTGGCGGGGGATCGTAGAAGGGCGGAAACATATTCCGGGCTTCCACTAGTAGCGTTAGGCGCAGGAAAGAATGCGAACAAGAAAGCAAAAACGGTCGGGTCCGCGACTACAAATGTCGCGTCTGATGAACCTGCACTGGGACTAACGGCTAAGGTTGGTTCTAGCCAGGAGACCCAGAAGAAAAAGAAAAAAGTGGTGAAATTAAAGTCTGTTGTCTCTGAAGGCGCGGGGTCCTCAGGGGCTTTGCAGAAACAACCTGAAGAGGGGTGGACTACGGTTCAAGGAAAAGGGAAAAAGAAAAAGAAGAAGAAAACGTCCAAGCCTTCAGTGAAGGATGGGACGAAAAGGCTTCGTGTTCCCACTTCGTCCGCGGTAGTACTCACCATGCAGCCGGGTGCGGAAGAACGTGGAGTCTCGTACGCTGGTGTTCTTAAATCAGCAAAGAATAAGATCGACCTTACTGCATTGGGTTTTAATGGGGTGCGATTTAAGTGTGCTGTAACGGGTGCGCGTATACTGGAAGTTCCAGGTGATGCGAATTCTGAACAAGCTGATGTACTAGCTACTAAGCTTAGGGAAATTTTCGATGATGAGTCTATAAAGGTTTCTCGGCCGGTGAAGTGCGCCGAGATACGTATTACCGACCTGGATGATTCATCATCAGTAGAAGAGGTTATAACCGCCGTTTCTCGTAGTGGTGAGTGCTCTGAGGAACACGTCAAATGCCTTAGTCTTCATGCGGGCTCTAGAGGCACGATGCTCGCCTGGGTTAGGTGCCCGGTTGCAGCCGCAAAAAAACTGGCGCAGGCTGGGCGAATCCTTGTCGGTTGGGTATCGGCGAGAGTGCGACTCTGTGATCCTAAACCCCTACGTTGCTTTAGGTGCTTAGAAGTAGGGCATGTGCGGGCTAAATGTACATCTACTATCGATCGCAGTGACATCTGTTATCGTTGTGGTTACCTTGGTCACAAGGCAGCGCAATGCACGGCCGCCATCGCTCGCTGTGCTCTGTGTACAGAGGCAAAACGACCAGCGGATCATCGTCTTGGGAGTCTGGCCTGCAAGACCCCAAAGTTGAATAGAGGTGAACGGTTTGGTGAAGGGTCTAGAGCCCTCCTTTCCTGCGTCGCACCCGTTGAAACACAATCCATTGAGGGAGTAATTGGAATGGACTCATAATGGCGGTTGAATTTTTACAAGCCAACATTAATCACTGTGCCAGAGCTCAAGATCTCTTGATTCAGAGTATGGCACAGTGGTCAATAGACTTGGCGGTGGTTGCCGAGCCGTACTCTGTGTTGGACCGAGATGACTGGGCTGGTGATGTAGACGGCTTAGTAGCGTTGTTAGCGCGGGGAGGTTTAAGGCTTGAACGAGTGAGTAGACGGCGAGGCTGTGTGTCGGCGTCTATATGCAATGGTGCCCTCACTGTGATTGGTGTGTATTTTTCGCCCAATCGCAGCCTCGCTGATTATGAACTGTTCTTGGACTCACTCAGGGAGCTGCTTGAATTGGCTAGACCTCAGCCTGTGCTTCTTGCCGGTGACTTCAATGCGAAATCGACAGCATGGGGTTCACCGGCAACGAATTCACGAGGACGGGTGCTGGAGGACTGGGCTGTCGTGTCTGGCCTGTCTCTACTAAACACGGGGTCAACCAACACTTGTGTGCGACAGCAAGGTGGTTCGATTGTGGACCTAACGTTTGCAAGTCCCGCCCTGGCGAGTCGGGTTAGGGGTTGGAATGTGCTCGTTAATGCTGAAACGCTATCGGACCACCGGTACATTAGATTCAACATTCCTGGGCCTGTTATACCTCCAAGGACACTCTCACAGGGACAGCCACCTCGGTGGGCGCTTGGTAGTCTAGATAAAGAGCTTGCCATTGAAGCTTCTATAGTACAGTCTTGGCTTCCGGTACCCCAAGGAGCCGTAGACGTAGAGGGGGAAGTATTATGGCTTACTAATGCAATGACAAGTGTCTGTGATGTAGCAATGCGCAGGGCTCGACCACCTCAGTGCAAACGTCAAGTATACTGGTGGTCTGAAGAGGTCGCTCAAGTTCGGGCATCTTGCGTGGCTGCAAGGCGGCAATACACTAGGTGTCGACGTCGCAGGAGACGTGATGAAGACGAGGAGCAACGGCTTTACGTTGTATATAGGGAATGTGTTACAGCCTTAAAGCAAGCTATTGGCAGGGCTAAAAGTCTTGCATGGGAGGAGATGCTCGAAGGATTGAATCGAGACCCCTGGGGTCGTCCGTATAAGCGGGTAAGGCAAAGGCTTCGCCCGTCGGCACCACCCCTGTCTCAGTCCCTGGAACCCCGATTTGTCGAAAGTGTTGTCTCAGCGTTGTTCCCGAATCAGGAGAGTTATTCTCCACCGCTTATGGTATCCACACCAATGTCTGGATCTCCGAACGTTGCAAATGACGTGATAGTGACCACAGAGGAGCTTGAGGCTGCTGTTGATCGATTGAGGGGGAAAAATACTGCTCCTGGTCTTGATGGTATACCCGGCAAGGCTTGGGTACTAGCACTCGATGCCCTAGGGCCTAGGTTGGCTAGGCTCTTCTCGGCGTGTCTTGAACAGGGTCAGTTTCCTTGTAGGTGGAAAAACGGTAGAATGGTACTACTTAAAAAGGAAGGACGTCCGTCTGAGTTACCATCGGCGTACAGGCCAATTGTACTACTTGATGAAGCATGCAAGATTTTCGAACGTATTCTCGTTGCTCGCCTCAATGATCATCTGGAGAATACTGGTCCGAATTTGAGCAACTATCAGTTTGGCTTCCGTCGAAAGAGGTCTACAATAGATGCAATATCACAAGTTAGGGCTGCTGCAGAGGATGCAGTCTCGGGTGGTGGGGTGATGTTGGCAGTGTCTTTAGACATTGCCAATGCATTCAACGCACTGCCCTGGGCTTGTATAATAGAAGCTCTCTGCTTTCATCGCGTCCCTGACTGCATTTTGCGAGTTCTGCAGTCTTACTTGTCTGGTAGGTCGGTGGAGTACCCCACACAAGATGGGTGGTGTCGGAAGGCTATGACACGCGGTGTTCCACAGGGGTCGGTGCTTGGCCCGCTCCTGTGGAATATTGGGTATGATTGGGTGCTGCGCGGTACTACCCCACCAGGTGTAAGAGTGATCTGTTATGCGGATGACACACTCGTTACCGCGAGCGGTAATAGTTTGGCTGAGGTGACAAGTCTGGCAACCACTGGCGTTGCACTCGTTGTAGGACGGATTCAGCGCCTAGGTCTTGACGTGGCCCTAGAAAAGAGTCAAGCAATATACTTTCACGGGCCACGAAGGGCGTTGAGAGATGGCGCCTCGTCAATTATGGTAGGTGGAACTTCCATTCCAATTTGTCCAGCAATGCGGTACTTAGGCATTATATTAGATGGACGATGGAAGTTCGTAGAGCATTTTCGTCGTCTTGCCCCCCCGCCTGGTTGGGGCGGCTGGAGCATTGGGTAGACTTATGCCTAACATGCGGGGTCCGGATGGAACATGCCGTCGCTTATATGCCGGCGTTATTCGCTCGATGGCACTCTACGGGGCACCTATTTGGGCAAACACCCTCAGTGCCCGTAGTAGACCCCTTCTGCGGCGTCCACAACGGGTGATTGCCCAAAGGGTAATCAGAGCTTACCGCACTGTATCCTTTGAGGCTGCATGTGCTTTAGCGGGAACCTCCCCATGGGAACTAGACGCGTTGATGCTGGCCAATGTATACCATCGTCAGGCTGCGTCTAGGTCAGCTGGAGAAGAGCCATCATATGACGAATTGAAGCGCTGGAGGGGGGCGGCCCGTGATCAACTATATCAGGAGTGGGAACTGCGGCTCGCGGACACTACTGCAGGTGAAAGGACGGCAAATGCCATTTTGCCGGTCCTTAGAGAGTGGTGTGAGAGGCGGCAAGGGGTCATCACCTTTCGCCTGACCCAGATGGTGTCCGGACACGGGTGTTTCGGACGGTATCTGTGTCGTATAGCAAGGCGTGAGCCAACAATGGCCTGCCATTGGTGTGCCTGCATTGAGGACACAGCAGATCACACACTTGTTGTGTGCCCTGCTTGGGACGAGCCTCGTATGGCACTGATGGATGTGGTGGGCCCAGATCTGTCCTTACCGACTGTTGTTCGTGCGATGGTTGATGATGGCAGGTCGTGGCGCGCGGTGGTCGCCTTTTGCGAGATAGTGTTATCCTTAAAAGAAGAGGCCGAGCGAGTCCGCGAGAATGATCCTCTTGCGGACCCAATACGGCGCAGGAGGCCGGCTGGGCGGCAACGACGAGCCGTGACCGCATTGCGTGGTCGTGACTTGCCGCCCTGATAATGGGCGTCGGATGATGTACCGGGGATCATCATCTGACGCATTAAAGCGTGGGACGTGTGTGTTTTGTGAGTTTGTTTTTTGTGTGTGTTTCAAAAGAGGGCCCTGATTTGGGGAACCGCTGTGGGGTTCGCGGAAGAGTCTGAAAAGGTGCCCGGGATCCCCACTCACTGCGGCGGAGCGATTAACAGTGGGGTTTTGGTCGGTAGAAGTCCGACATAACCCATGGTCCTTCCCCGAGGTCCATGGGTATCCTATGAGGATTTCCCCACTATAAAAAAAAAAAAAAAAAAAAAAAAAGGTTCTAATGGATTGGGGGCAAATTTTATCGGACTTTCGTAATTTATTAAGGATTCTTTCCAATACCGCACACCTTATATCGTAGTGGAAAGGGCTCTAATAAAACAACCCGCCGACAAATCACAGATCTATATGCTTTTTTATTCTGTTATTTTTGTATCTAAATGAATGAGCGATCAATATGTATTATTGTTGTTTCGAATAAATATATTTTATAATATCACGATCTGATTGAACAATTTTTGGAATTTCTTTGAATTAAATTATTTTTTCGAAGCGCCTATAAATCACTTTTTCTCTTATCAGCTTTCCCTGGGTCTTAGGTTGTCTGGGAGATATCACTGTAGTGATAAGACCGCCTTTTGTACTATTATTTTTTTTTGCTGCTTGTTAAGTTATTTCTTGTTTTTGTGTGTACAATAAAGAGCTTTTTTATTATTATTTATTATTGTCACCCGGATGTATAGGAATGTTTAATCTGTACTTGTTGAGTTTTGTTACCCGCACCATTATAACGAATATTTTGAAACCACATTTATAAAAATAAAATGTACAAACATACATTCATATTACATACATAGTTAAAATCATCACCTTCCCTTAAAAAAGGATATGTATACTTAACACAGTTTTATATAGATATTTATTTATTTATTATTAGCGACAATTTCCTTCTATATGGCATTGGTTTATGCACTAAGCACGCAGGCTTGTGTGTGTAAACGAAACAGTTCACAACTTTTATAATAAAATATATATTCTATATATCCCTATATACTATTTAGACTAATTCTTAAAATAATAGACAAAATCATTACCATCCCTTAAAAAAGGATTTGTATACTTAACACAGTTTTATAAAGATATATATTCATGTATAGGGACTACACTATTTAGACTCAAATTCTAACAAAGCCAGTTTTGTTATCTCCTCCAAACTTACCACTACGAAATTTATACGACTGTCTTGTTCCGTCTCGTATTTTCTAGACCTAAGCCTTTGATCTCTGAGAAGACGTTTTCTATTTTTAAACTGTTTCATATGTTGTATGGATTCCGCTGCAAGGTTGCTACGAAATAGGTTTTTAGGTTATGCCGTTTGTAAAAACGAAAGCCGAGAAAATTTTCTTATCGCATGAAAGCCTACAATTTAAGACGCGAAATGGAATAATCCTGTTATACTTCCATTGCGTGAATGATCATATACAATAAGCTATTGTAGGTTCTTTTAACAAGCATATTTTATTACTAGCTGAACCATGCCCACTTCGTTGGGCATAATTTCAAAGTGAAAAGTATATTTATTCAATTAGGCTACATAAAGTAACACTTTTGAATCGTCATGGTATTACCAAACATTTACCACCGGTTCGGAAGGCAGTTTCTACAGAGAAGAAACTGATAGTCGTGATCGATGAATGTTAATAATCCTTTTTTATTTTTGTAACTCAAATATAAAAGTTAGACATAAGCTGTCGTTGACCTTTTTGTAAACATTTTCAAGCTTCACATATTTTCTCTAGATCTCAAAAATACATCTTTCATATTTAAGGCAGCGTTCGTAAGAAACGCTTTAATTCGACCATTTCTAGTGAATTCTCCGATTCACTACTACCACGTAAAAGCCTTTTTATTTTTCGGTTTTTTATATAGCCTATGACACTCAACAATAATGTGGCTTTCTATTGAAATTTTTTTTTAATCGGTTCAGTAAATCCCGAGATTACCCCTTACAGTTTAACAAACACACAAACTTTACTTTTTTATAATATTAGTATAGATAAGTAAGAAATTTCCATAGAGGTTAATTATAAGCAAGATGTCTATAAAGTTAAATGAATACGGAAATATACATCTAATTAACTATCGCAATTGCACATAATAGTATGAATGGGAACATTTGTAATGTTATGTAGATTTATAAATATTTGTTACCTTTTTCTAAGTCAGGTTTTCCTGAGTGAGATTGTTGTCTGGAACAGATCACTTTTAGTGATAAGTCCACCAAGATAAGTACAAATTTGACAAGAACAGCTTTTTTCTTTTTTTGCTGTGCAATAAAGAGTATATTATTATTATAACGCATGTTAAACCGCGGGCACGGCTAGCAAACAATATTCTCAATGTAGTAAGTAAAAAGAATTTATTAAGCAACTCGTGAATAGCCAGCCATCGACTATCGATACAAAGGTAAAAACAAAAAAGATATTGCCCGATTCCCCAGTGGTATAAGCTATTACGTAGATAACACCTATTTCATAATAATACCGCAGTATAATTATAGAAATTATATATTCTTACTAGCTGACCCGTCCCCACTTCGTTAGACTTAATGTTAATAATTCTTTTCGAACTTTTGGTTTTATTATATAGCCTATGAAACTCAGCAATAATGTGGCTTTCTATTGATGAAAGAATTTTTAAAATCGGTTCAGTAGGTATCAAGATTACCCCATACATTTTAACAAACACACAAGTTTTACTTCTTTATAATATTATCATAGATATAGATTGACGTCGTACAAAGGACTTTAAAAAATTCATTATACGTCTATTATTTCGTTTTAAACCAGTTGCATCGTCCTCTTATATTTGTGAGAACGCTCTTAAATTTATGTTAAACTATTTAATTTGATATTCAAAGATATGAGGCTTCAAATCTAATTATATAATTGCCAAAATCGGGTAAAGGGCAATCTTGCAAACTTTACCACATAAAGAAAAGAGATAAATCTGCTATCTGCCATTTATTAATAAAAATAATCTTTTTTAACATTTCAAATTAAAAAGTATAATGAAACATAAACCAATTTAGATCTAAAATAAATAAAAAATATGCGAGTCATAGAAAGGGAAGCTTTCAATTACACGTAATATCGATCGACTCAAAAACTCAAACAAACATATCGCTGCGTCGTTCTATTTGCATACGATAGAGCAAGATAGAATATGTTTGCACGCATTTTATTTATATGGCAGTAATTAAGATTATACGTCTATCAAATGATAAATGATTTATTTTTACACTAGCAATTTCATCCAGTTTTTCTTGCATACTTTTGCATATTGAAATTATTTAAAAAATATAACCTAAAAGTACTATTATATAAATGTCTTATAGGTACGAAACGAATTTTTGAAATCTGGCAATTAAATAGAGTTTTTTAAAAAAACTCTATTTAATTATTTAATGCATTAGTCTGCATATATCAGGGCAAGTGATAAAAAGCTATACAGTAGTAAGCTCAATACATTTTCCGTATGAGTTTTATTAGCATTTGGGAAATAACATTTAATCATTATTTATTATTGTTGGTTAAACGAACAGATTCTTCAGCTTTTTATGGTATTAGCGACTATCCACGCATATTAGGCGAGTGTTATTTGTACCTACCTTCCTTCTGAATCACTCTACAATACAAAATCATAGTTCATTGCGTAGTTTAAGCAACAAATACAGACGGGCGATGTAAAGCAACTGTGTATAGTACGCGTCATTTATGTTTAGCGCTGTACGAGAATAGCTGCGCATCGTTAGAATCGCGCTCGTAATTCACATATTGGTACGAGAAAGACAACACGACTGAGACAACCAATCAACGCTCGCGCACCCAACGATCACGCGCCCCGCGCGCCGCGCCCTTACCTCGATACCTTATTTTTGACTTCTGCGCAGGTTTCATTCAGCGCTAAAGATTCGTGATGCGTACTATTCTTGTTATTTCTTTCTTCTCAAATCCACAGATAAGCGCATTTAAACAAACAGACACCTTAGCTATCTTTATTATAACAGATTATTCTTTAGGTACATACGAAACACGCGTTACTATGCGATTAGGTACCTATTTGAGATCCAGTTCATTATCATAAAACATGCAATTTACTTATTGCAAAACCGCAAGCTTATTTACACAGATACCATGGATTTTCCTTGTAAACACTATATATTATATGCGTTCAACTATGACTATTATTATGCCCTTTTCAATGATATTATAGATAATAGATATGTTATACACCAAGAAATCAACCGAAAAAAGTATTCCGCAGAGCAGCGGAAGCACACAAACATAAGTCACAACGATAGGAAAGAGATAAATGATAAACCAATAAGAAAAAAAGAGATAGCTAGTTTTTTCAGTTGCGCGTGAATGCACCGGCAACCAATCACCCAAAGGTAAGACGGCTTAATTAGGATGTTATTGCGTCTTTAAAATTTTGCGCTTATAACAAAATATCTATTTAATATAATATCATTGGGCCTTTTAACAATTATTTCCTACCATCCCGTGGCATCCCAAGGCAAATCTTAAACAATATTAACCGATCGAGTAAAAAAAAAGTAACTTTAAACGCTAACTATATGACATTTGTGTGGTACTTATAACATAAAAAAAAAAACTTTTAAACGTATTAAATAAAAACTATTAAGTGGCTCCTGCTGCAAAGAGAAGCATATACGAAAATACGTTTTGTAAAGGTCTGTGAGCATATCAAGGGATTCTCCTAATCTACCAGACTGATTTTTTAATTAACTTTTCAATGATAAACTTGGGAACTATGGAGGCTATGATTAGTCCAAAAGAACCGCTTTCATGCACACAAAACTAAGCGGCACAATTATATTAAAATTACAACGTGAACCGTCGCGTCGTAATTTAACCACAACATAATTAATTACATCAATCTATTTACCCAGTGAATTATAAGACATAAT
>JADANM010005346.1:2434052-2472347 GCA_026213755.1 Eurema hecabe | reverse complement strand
CTCCATGAAATGTTGCCATAGCTCTATTATAGTTATGCTCACAAGTCGTAAAAATATTTTTCTTATTATGTCTGCTGACCAACATTATATTTATATTGTGTGAATTGACGAATGTATAGAAGGGCTTAAGCAAAAAGTATGGTTACCTTACTTTATACAACCTTTAACAAATGCAGTTTAATATTTTATCGGTTGAGACAATACTTACTTTAAGCATTTTCATTATAAATTATTTATTGTAATAATATGTTTTTATCTTAAAGGATACTAATTCAAATATATTTTACCAAGCCTCGGGGAAAACAATACTGGCTAGCATAATGCGACAGCATGACGTTTCATTCCACGCTTGTGTGAGAATATTAGCTAGTGTTAAAATACATTTTATTGAAGTAAATTCTTATATATAAAATTTGTACATTTAATAATTAATATTTTAGACTGTTTGGATAATTAATTATACCGTTCAATTTATTTAAAAATTTCTTCTTTGATGATTTTACCTTCGGGGTTTATGTCCACTATGATATGCGTATAAAGATGATACGTTTTTAGAGATAGCACTTTATAATGCAACGTCTTAAGTCCATCATGCTTGTACCTCACAATTGAATTTTTCAATAGACTAAATCTGCAATTAATAATAAAGAATGTTAGTTTTCCAACTAGGAGTATTCTTCATTTGTTTATTAATATTGCGGAAGTTTAATAAAAATATGGGCAGTCATACTGACAAACCGCGAGATATGAAAAACGAAATACAGAGGTAAGTATTTTATATTTTCTCTAATAAACCTGATTTAAAAATGAAACTGTCAATGAATATTTATAAATACTTAATACACTAGTTATTATAAACATATAATATAACTAATTTAACTTTTCTTGTAAATATAAACACTGTTAATAAAATTCCACAAAAAAACTTTTTTATAGAATAAATTAACCATACATCAGTCGAAACGAAATGAGGTATATCTTTGTTTATTCTCTCTGATGGCCAAAACAAATGCGGGTATGAAAAATTACCGTTACAAAGGACAATCGATATGGAGGCGAGGATTTTTTGCAATGTAAGTAAATCAGTTTTTAATTGACTTTTTGCAATAATATTACAATAGATATGTTATTACAGCAAAAAATTTTAAATCCTAAACATTCTATTTAGGACGTCTTACCTTAAGGCCAAAACTAACTCTAAATAAACTATCTCTTTTTGCTGTCGTGTGTCTGTTCTTGTCGGTTGCCAATTATATCTTTTCTATCGTTTTGACTTGTAGTGAAAAAAAAACTATGTAGTGTGCTGCCGCTGCTATGCGGATAAATTTTCGTTTGAATTGTAAGTGTAGGTATAACAAATCTATTAAATATAATATCATTTACTTTTAGTAAAGCCAATCACATGTCATTATAAAAAGTATCTTGAATTTAGAAGCTTTCTAATAACAAACAGAAAGCAATTCAGCACTAACCTAAAGTCGTTATCAGCACACGTTAAACGTCATTCATCAATATTATAAGTTGCCCGTATCAGGTCGTACATAACTGTTATTCCAGCCATTATTGGTGAATGGCATATCATAGATAATATAAATGCTATATCTAACCAAAACGCGACTGGCTGATAAGTGTGTTTGTTCAAATGTTGATAAATATACATCGACCAATTGATTTGAATAGGGCGTTTTTACAGATAAAAAATATGTATTGGATTTAAATATAGAATAAGTTATATGTTTTTTCATTTACCATAAATATTAATGCGTCTTAATTTTTTGTCTAAAATTTTTAGTCTAAGCGTGTAATGTACATGTAGTATGAGTTTAAGTATACTCGTATACATATATTATTTTTTACGCCCCTGAAATATAAAATTTACTTAACTCCTCGATTTCTATTAATCGGTCTGGCAACTTTTGGTATTTTCTGGCATTTACGCCAAAAATACATTAACAAATATAATTTTCTCTGAACGATATGAAATTTGGAAAACTCCTGTTAACATTATAATTTTCATAGTCATCAGTTATTTGCACCAGTCAAAAGGATAAGCTTATAACATTTACCATGACATCCTATAAGTAGAAATCCTCCTCGGTGTCATTATTTACTTAGTACTTATATATCAACCAAAATATAATATAAAGAACAGGTTATACTCGACTACAACTACGAGACACTGATAGTATAATTACCTGTTGCGATTATGTGGTTGTTTTAGATGAGGTAAAGAGGTATAGCGAGCCTCTTTTGCATCATATTGGACTACCGGCACGCCAGAGCTCTGTAATCTAAAGCAAATATATTCAACACTGTAGAGTGTAGCTTTCAATATGCATATTATTATTTTTATAAAGGCTGGCAACACTGAGAAGACTGGACTGGAGAGTGTTGCCAGAAAGCAATGACCACTTTGCATCAGTTGGGTTGCCAGATCATTTGCCCTCTATGTTATAAAAATACGTTTGAAGTTTAACAAGTGCTCGACTAATTTATCAGTTAATTAAAAGTCCAAATAGTGTATAAGGTCTCTTCATAAGTATGAATATATCGTTAGATGGGCTTTCGATAGCCTTCAAAGTAACTATGGCGGCCTTTCATCCAACGCAATATGACTATCGACCGTTATAAGCACGCAGTGTACGAAAGTCCTAAAAACTAAAAGAGCCGCTACTCTACTCGACGTCTCTCGGCGGTTCTTCTCTTTACTACTACAGTATTATAATTACCTTCTAAATATGTCATTGTCTTCGCCGCCCCAGCCCCAATAGCCGTTGGAAAACCCGTTCACTTTAGTGAAGTGTTTGACATCCATAGCGGAGACACCGCCAAACAGCGTCCTGAATTTCGGGCTGAAAGACCAGTTTATTTAATGACATACAATTATAAACGCACAAAAATCTAGATGTAGCATGTTTAAGGGTTAAATGTATATTCAAGGCCTGGGTTTGTACAAACTAAAAACCCCTTGGTTTGATCTCTAAATGGTACGTATCATACATACCATTTAGAGTGACCATCAACCACTATGACGCCCCACAAATTTTTTAAGCAAGCCTTTATAAGATTGGTACTTAAAAAAATCTTTATAATTGTTAACTCATGTAATATTTTAATATATATTTTTGTCAAGTAACATTTAATTCCATTTATTAGCAGTTTTTTTGGGAGCAATTCAAATGTTTTGCTTGTTGTAAACTTTTATGTTTTAAATTTAAATGAACGTATGGACATACTTATTATGTATCTAAGTACGTATAGCTTTCAAATAGATAACAACATTTTTACATCGTTTTTTGTACCGAATTTGCTCAGACTCTCAATTTAACTATCTCCCTAAAAACCCTGACCCATTTCTATCTTGTATGTATTGTATACGTATGGATGTCACTCGAAACGTATTTAATCAATTAAGCTGAAGTCTAGCATGGAAGTTGATTAGACCCTTATTTTATAGTAGAATCCTTACAGGCTATCCATAGGCACAAGAGAAAAGGGTTATATGGGACTTTTCCGACCAAAGCCCCACTATGTTCCGTGTTACTGCACGGGCATCATTAAAAACTACGCGTTGTATATACCACTAGGCACATGAATCATGACATAATATATTAAATTAATTTCTTTTCTTAAACTCTACAGTCTATTTTACCAACTTTTTCTCATCGACGAGGTTCGCACACATTTTTCTCGGCCATATAGGACAGGTGTACAATATGTTTTCATACAACGGCAACAGATCCACATCGTGGAATATGACACATTTCCAATCACCAAGTTTCATCATTTCCTGAAAACCTGCGTTAAACAGCCTGCCTCTGTTAAATAGGTCGAAACCTGGAAAAATATATCTTAAGTTAATGCAGAAAGGTGAAAAAAAAAACCTTTGAAAACCTGTCAATTAGAAATTGATATGATAATTTGGTCATGTTTATCTTTATATTATTATAATTATAACGCAGTCTTCGTGTAAGTCGGTTATACTTATAAGTTAGTCACTGAGCTTTTTTCTTTAATAAACTTTGTTAGAAGTAGTCTTGACCTTAGAAATTGGCATACGCTTAAATATACTATTTTAGCGTAAAAGTCCCTGAAAATTCGAATTTTGGTTCTACACGTGTAAAACCAACTAGCTTAAAATAAAAATAAATTCCAAGTAATAAAATTTGTAAACAGTATTATTTCATGGCTAACGCGATTGTAAGCTGTTAATAGGTGCACTCAACCGTAATTATGCATTTAAGGCATTTCCATTTTATACGTAATTAAATACCAAATTGAATGAATGAATGAATTTTATTATATCTACTTATATTATATAGTTTATAAATTTGCGACATTGTTACGTTGTGGGTGGGAAATTCGGCAGTGATTCAACCGATTTTGGAAACACTTTTATCGTCAATAACGCCATGTATATCGGTTAAGGGATCATATCAAAAGAATAGAAAAATTTATAATACATAACTTTTTCCAAAAAGGCTCTAATTCAAATCAATTTAGGAACTCGGGTAACTTTTAAGATTACATAGCTCGATTCTGATACTATGAGCTTTTGATAAATTTGTGTACTCTTTTGATTTTGTAAACCCTTTGATATCTTGCAAATATTTCCTGTATGAACATCCTTTTAACATAAGCAACCATCGTCTTCGCACTTATAATAGACAACATTTTTAGTTTAGCATAGTACCTGCTTGTTCAATAACAAATATCCTGTACTCCAACTTCTGTTTAATGAGAAATGGGTGCATGTTGTAAAGGAAAATTGAGAGATGTCGCTCGCGCTCTCTGAAACAGAATGGCTTGTTACTGTAACAAGCTGAGATGCTTTTATGTCCTTAATTGACGATTCTAGATAAACTACAGTGAGAAGGAATATGCTTCGCTTAGATAAAATAGAGAATTTAGCCACTTTCTTGCAGAAAACAGGATATTTTTCATGAAGTTTTTTACAGTACGCATTTGAAAGTGAAAAAATTAGATTATCTATTGTTCTTAGTTATAAAAACTCGTATTGAATTTTTATTTTAGTAACGATTATTGATTGAAATTCAAACTTAATTAATACGTACGCGTTAATACGTATATATACACTTATATAAATTATTTATTTTATAAAAAACTAAAGCTCAATAATAATTTAATTAAAACCCTGGCATAAAAAAATATTCTAGATGTGAAATATCCATATCTAAAAGTATTTTCCACTACTTTAATAGTTGTAAGCTACCTCACCTATAAGGCACCAATATGCCGACTTTATTCCGGGATCTGCAGTCTTTCGGCACATAGTAACCTCCATTTTGGACGCTTGGATAAATAAAGTCGAGCATTTCTTTCATTACCAACTTGGTTAATGTCACTGGACCTATAATTTTAATTTTATACAAATTTAATGACACTGGATTGGGTTTTTAAAATTTTCTCGCTAAAACTCAATTCTTCTCAATGGTTTTAATTGATATTTCGTATATTAGATAGTGTTGATTTGATTCTCGATAAGCACAGAATATTTTTTATCGCCCACTAGATGCGGCTAGTATGATATTAGACTGAAGCGTATATTTGTCGAATTTATCTCTACATCTCCTGGTCGGGTTTTGATTTTCTATAACAGGGGCTTTAATTTGTCGGAGGTTGTAAATTTTTTCAATTAAAAATGTTAATGCACTTTAAACGGGTCTTACCGAGAGTTGATGTATTCAAATAACACGTAGGTAAATTTGTTTGACCGTATAAATTTGTATCTGTAAGGAAATACATATGTGTGCTATATATTACACGTTCCTTCAAATTATTAAATTTATTTTGGCATTCTAATGCACGATTAGACTAGATTGGACGAATAAATCCAGCAGAGAAAGACGTGTTAAGCTGAAACACCATTGCGAACAAAATAGACGTCAATTTCGACTAGTTCCGAATACATTTTTGAGCGAATTTAATAAAAATTAAAAATAGTTAGTTATCGTTAAACAATTCGATGAACTGATGTTCGATCCGATTCTTTGTGGGAGTAATTTAACTCCATAACTCGATAATTGGTATCCATAATTCGATATTGACGACGATTGCAATGGGAGTAGACCTGATGATTTAAATGCTTATATTTTTTCTTATGGCTTTTCATTTCCTATAAAGATAAATTAATATTTTTATAATTACCCTTATCAAGGTTTTCAGGCGCAGCTATTTGTACTACAGGTACTCTCGCATAGAAATGCATACTCATCAAATATAAAATAATGCATATTATCGTAAATATTATCAATAGAAAATATTGATCCCTCTTTATTTCTCGTTCCGTTTGTTCGTGGGCTTCTTTTAAAAGACATTCAGTTAGACATGACGGTCTTTCTTGTTCTGAAATGTTTATTAGGAATCGTATTAAGTAAAATTAATAAAAATTTCTTCAAACTCTCATCTCACAAAACTAAGTTCAGTTAGCTATGCAAATTATAACTTGAAAATGACTGCACCGGTTTAATTGTTTTGATAATTGATAGATACGTATCTCGTAAAAAACCGAAAAGGATAATTAAAATTATGCCCAACGAAGTGGGCACGGGTCAGCTAGTATAAAATAAAGTAATTGAGCACACCTTATTATAGATATTGCAAAAAAGCAATATATAATTAATTCAAATATTTAATTAAATATAACACATACTTATCCGATTCTTCTTACGTACACACTTTATCAATTTTCGTATCGGAAAATAAGACATTATTATCACTTCAATAAAAACTTTTCCGTCGAATTTAAAAAAAAATAAAAAGCAACTGTCTATGGTTCGAATTGTTCTCTACTTCTTAATTACAGTTTAAAATTCGTCGCTGGGTATAATCGTTCTTTCATAACAGTCAAAATGAATATAACATCGAATACTGAACGAATACTCAATTGCTGTTGGTACATCCGTCTCCTCGTAAACAAATATTTTAAACGAGTTTCCGGATCAAATAGCAGGTTTTGTTTCAAACAATTTTATTGCGGTATTGGGATTTTTTAAATTGTCTGTTATTCGAATATTTGTTTTGATATTTTGAAAATACAAAGATAGACATAGCTATAATTTACCTGGAGAAACTATTTTAATATAATTGTTTATAAAATAGGTATAATCACTTAAATCTATACCTTTTTTTTTAAGTGGAAAAATCCTCATAGAATACCCATGGACCTCGGGGAAAGTATTACGGGTTATGTCGGACTTCTACCGACTAAAACCCCACTGTTTACCGCCGGGTAAGTATAATCATTTAAATCCATACCTACTATTTTAATAAGTCTTGAACACTATAGACATATAAGCATTATCTTTATAATAATGATAATGATATTTTCTACGTACAAAGTGAATTACGAAAGGTTTGACTTAGGCTCCCAAGATATCTATGACATTCTGATCTTATCTAGTGACGCTAACAAATGTTCTACAATTATATAAATAAAGTAATGTTTGTTTTGATCCTTCGTACCAATACAATCCCACATAATTTGCTAATGTTCAAAGCTATACATTCATTTAAGAAATCAAAATGGTAGGTTGTACGCGATCGAAACAACAATGTACCTACAGAATATTAAATCTTAATACCTTCGTTAAAAATAATGTCCATATCTTAAAGTTTGTCGCATTAAAAATTCCTGCAGAATAAGTTCCACGTTACAGTCGGAAAAGTACTAATAACGATTCATGGAATAAAATAATAAACCGACTAAAATTTCATTAAGAGAAAACGGAAACACAATTAAATCAGAACAAAGCTTTCCTAACAATGTCTGCTCAATTACATAACGAAATATCCTAAATAATTTCGCTCCTACGAATTCTAAAGGGCGCAACTGTAAAAGCGCTAATCACTGTTATTTGTTATCGGGTGGGAACACAATAACTGCCTGAATTTGTAATTAATACTAATTCGCGATATAGTTTTAGCATAATTGAAGGGGATAATTATTTTAGCAGCGCGTGCCTGTTTTAAATGGGTACATTTAAGAAATTATAGTCTTAAGTTTACGTCAGTGATAGGAAAAGAATGGTCCGCTGGCCAGCTACGTAGGTACTGCGAAAACATTGAATATAGTACGCGTCACGAATCTTTAGCGCTGAACGAAACCTGCGCAGCAGTCAAAAATATGGTATCGAGGTAACGGCGCGGCGCGCGGGGCGCGTGATCGTCGGGTGCGCGAGCGTTGATTGGTTGTCCCAGTCGTGTTGTCTTTCTCGCACCAATACGTCAATTACGAGCGCGATTCTACCGATGCGCAGCTATTCTCGTCCAGCGCTGAACATAAATGACGCGTACTATACCTATGGTTCGTCGACGGCATTCGAGTAAAAAGTTAAATTGTATGTAACATTTTTGCAAGCAAAAAATAATAAACTCCTAGGACCGCAATATGAGTCGTCGCCGTAGTTCATCGCATCTAATTTGTATTTTTCGTAGTTTTCAATCTATGCTTTCAATTATTGTATACTTTAATGTAGATAATGTTTTAATATTACATATATTTTTTCGTATAAAAGAAAACGAATTTAATATATTTAGTAAATAATACAAAAAGCTATTTTAGTGTAAGTCTGGCTCTCTTAAATTTCTTTCCATCTGAAAGTTTGCCTCAATAATATACTGTATTTTGATTTGAACTTGGTCTATCTCTTACAATTTTATTATAGTTTCCATATCCCATATTTTTTGTATTTTTAATTATATACGATAGCTAAAGCTATTCAACAAATAAATTAATAAACAAATGAAACTGAACATATCTTCATGTACTTCTTATTATGATATTATAGATACATAATAAACGACAATTTCCGTTTTTTGCTTGTAAACAAGAATCGTGTCATTTTTAATGAATATCAGTGTAACAGTGAATACACAACCGTTGGACCATTAATATTACCGATTAAAATAACTCTAATAATGGAAGAAAAATCATTTCAATGCATAATATTATGTGTATTCTCAAAAAACGCAGGAAAATTTGTCTTTTGTTGCGTTTTGCTATTCGTGATTTTCAATACCAAATATTCACGGCGACCGGAATATAGGACAAGATATACGCGTAAGTACCGAAATTTAACACTAAATGTTGAATGTTTTAACCTGAAAAGTCTTTAAAATCGAGCCGAAACATACGGGTCCCAGGTTTAAAAAGAGGACCGTAACAAAAGGTCTATATCGTCGTACCTTAATAATTAAAAAACTATTAGTCTTAGAAAGAAAAATGTGGTGTGAATACTTCATTGAAATAGTCAGCTTGCTGTTAAAACAGCGTCAATCTTGTTTTCATTTCAATCTTTTACTTTAGCCGATTCGCTAACATGAACGTTTCATGTTAACCTTTAACCAGTGACGTGACAACATTATAACACTATCAGGGACATGTCTCACAGGTTTCTACTTTTCAACCGACTTCAAAAAGGAGGTGGTTCTCAATTCGACCCGTATGTTTTTTTTCTATTTTTGTTACGAGATAATTCCGCCAATTATGAACCGATTTGAACAAAACTTTTTCGGCGTATGGGTAATACGTCAAGGGTGGTCCCATTCAAATTAAATAACAAAATACAACCTCCAAGGGTGGAAAATTGGGGATGAACATTTTATACTCAATATCTCCGCTGATTATAAACCAATTTGAACGATTATTTTTTGTTGAATAGGTATTCTCCATGAAGTCGTTTTTTTTTAAGTTAATTATTTTACTTACAATGTTAACGACGGACTCTTAAACGCTAGTAAAAATAAAAACAAAAAATAATAATTAATCTTCTTAAAGTAACGAACTTTTATAAATATTTCAGCGTTCGTGATGACCTACAAAAAATTCAACGCTTATAAATGCCTCTTGGGAAATTTGGGTGAGTAAATCTAACTTGAATATTTTTCTTTCATCTTTAAAAGTTTTTAATGTTCCTATTAGTCAGTAACAGAGGTATATTTTTTAAGGAGCTTCAGAGGTGACTCACTATGGAAGTAGCATGTCGACTTGTATGCTCAACGTTTCGTCCTTAGGTAAGATTTAGTCTACCCTGGTTTTACCCGCGTAATTTACTTTCCTATGTCAATAAGGTGACAAAAAGTAGGTATATATGTGTTTTATAATTAAAAAGATCTGTATGCCAAATTTCAGTTTAATCCCTTCAGTAGTTTAGTGTGAAAGAGCAACGAACATACTTAGATACATTCTCGAAAACTTTTGCGTTTAGTATAATTTTGTAGGAATAGCTGTAGCACGCCGTTTTTCCCGTAAATATATCACTAAGTTGAAATTGTATATCTCCTGTGACGCTCTTAATTAACGTCTTCTTTGTTATAACTTATATGTCATTTTTAATAGATTTTTTCCAAATCGTTAAATTCATATATTGGCCTTTCCAGCCTCATAAACTTTACTAATAAAATAAAATTGTATCGCTTCCCTTTCGATATTGATTAGATTCCAAATTCCTTACTAAACAAACTAAAAAAAGGAAGTTATTAACACCCCATACCGTATTTATTCAACCAATTCATTAAGCACTCAGATCAAATCCAATCATCGAAATGATATTTGCAAAGTGCGTGTAACCTACACGCAAATAGCTTTGCCTAATCTGCCAGCATTTCCTAAAATCGCGTAAGCAATTCTCACATTTAACGTGTTAACCGAATAGTCGATTATTGCATGACGTTACAATTTGCACATCCGTTTGCCCAGGTCCAATTTCAGCAAATAAAACCGACTTAAAATTGAAATGGGTGGAGGAGCAATATCCACAAATACGCCCTGGAGGCTTTTATGCGCCCGCCGACTGCCGACCCAGACATAAAGTTGCTATTTTAGTACCGTACAGGTAATTAGGTGCTGTATGCTTTATGGTAGACCAGGTAAGGATAAACATATAAGAAGTGGCGGATTAAACAGCAGACTCAGTAGATTCAAGTCTGATTTGAGAAACAAACACTGTTTGCTACAAAATCCTTGCAAGGAAAAAGTAGAATCACCTAGAAATTCATATTTAGGAAGGTGATGGCAAAAAACAGCCCATATCCTAAACTGTTACCTGTAACTCAGTACATTATAGTATTTGGCCTGAGGCATCTTCTTCATGAAGATGTACATGGTAGAGGTACACTTAGGTGTAGGTGTGCTGAATTAGTTTCTGATTGTAAATAGAACTCTATGGAAGGCTATCACTTCCACCTTATAATTTAAATTATAAGATACTTGAAGTTAAGTCGTTTTTTTAAGTTTGCTCGTATTTTTTTAAGATAAGGTTTTTTGAAGCAAAAGGATATCTTAACATTTTAACGATTACAAAGAAATTTTTCAGATACTTGGGGTATTTCCTGTGCTCAATACAAATATTAAAACACTCAGAACTATGACAAACATCACATCGTAGATAAAATGAATCAATAAACAATTTTATCATATTTATGTAAAACCTAACCTTTAAATTTATACAATACACAGTTTATTTTCAGTAACCGTGAAACTAACTTGGCAATATTTCTGAATCATATTCACCGTTTTCTTATGAAACAGTTATTGGAATACAGGATTTTTGTTATTGAACAATATGGTACGTATCTATTCCTTCTATATCTTAACTGCATTTGTCTTAATAAAAGAATATAAAATTCGTATAAAATGATATGTGAATATTTATAATTTTAATATTGTAAGTTAAAATAAGAGCTGTATGCATTAGTTAATGAAGTAAATGTATTGCTTGATTTCAATCAAAATATCTCACGTGAGAAACGATTAAAATTATATGAAATCTAGACACAAATTATTAAAGCGTCAGTGTGTCTTTTGCTCTTAATAAGGGCTTTATAAAGTCGTAATCAAAGTCGACTGAGACATAATATAGTTCTTACGATCCATTAAAGGTAGATTGGTATGGAACAAAATAATGCCATATTTTACATCGAACTTCACTGCTAGATGGAGTTAGTAGTACAAGGGCTAGCTTTAACAGTTTCATTGAAAAACTAAATACGTCCAGTAATGTACCAGGACACTATAAATAGGTAGCAGATTTTACAGGAACAAACAGTGTAAACAAAGGTTCACTATTTAACGTGGGATTTTTGGAAGCTGGACGATTCGGTAATTGGCATTGCTACGTCTTCCACGATATCAATCTTCTGCCGCTAGATGAGAGGATCCTTTACTCTTGTCCCAGGAAACCTACACATATGTCTCCTACTGTTGAAACCTCTATAAATCTGTAAGTAAAAACAACCAGCGCTTTTAACAAACAAACTTTCAGAGTATTTATGTTACGTGAAACCTTCGGATAATGAAGAATATGGTCTCTATCAAGCACTAGACTATTTATATTCTCGCTTTCATCAATGTTTACTTAGAAAGAATAGACAGTGAGATTGGGGAAGTGTCATACTTTGATTGAGCAATTCAAGCCAGACTTCCTTCAGTAATGAAGACATCGATTGAAAAGAAGATAATATTAGTAGGGATTGTAATAGTTTTTAAAATACTAAGTCAATGTTAATATGTTAGATATCCTTTCAGGCTACCACACCCAAAATCATTTGGCGGCGTTACATCTATGACACCAGCACATTTCATTAGGGTAAATGGATATTCTAATCGCTACAA
Organism: Eurema hecabe; assembly: GCA_026213755.1. Classification (NCBI taxonomy): domain Eukaryota; kingdom Metazoa; phylum Arthropoda; class Insecta; order Lepidoptera; family Pieridae; genus Terias; species Terias hecabe. Next base: position 2,459,713 of record JADANM010005346.1, on the reverse strand, counting down.
GAACCAAGGTGATGAAGAGTATGATTTATTTGTTAGGTAAGTTCTTATTTTTTGACTGAGATTAGATCAATTACGGCTTTATTGTTGACGTCAATCTTAAATTACTTGGGAGATAAATCAATATATAACATTTGCATACAACTTTCAATTGTTTCTTTTAAGATTCAGAAAAGCTTGTATAGGCTTACAAGAACACGTCCATTACATAAGTTATTAACGCAATACTTTAATATATTTCAGTGTATTTAAAAAAATAGACTTTGCTTGTCTTTTCTCTTTTCTGACTTATAAGGAGTTTCCTAGCCTTACCACAGCCACAGAATATTATACAAAAACTCGTTTTTATAAAGAATTTTGAACTTATTGTTTTCAGAATTCAAGCCTCACGGTTACCGGTCTTGAAGTACAATAAAACAATAGGAAAATACGCAGTCTTAGACCATAAAGCGAATTCACATTACCTTAATAAGTAATCACTTAATTATAGTTTGATATAAGAGCTTTTTAAATACAGACCAGCTTTATTTATGTTTACAATAGTTTTGAATCAGCACGACGTATATCATTTTGTTTTATTTTCAGCGCAAAAAAAATGACGACAACGAAAAAAAGCTACCGACGCGAAGGACTGTCGTCAATAAATTACATTTTGAAAAAAATAAGGAAAAAGAAATTATTCACATACTTTCTAGTGGACCTATCTAAGCAACTAGGTACTATGAAAATATAGGAACAAAATCTAATAATGGCTTTTATTTAATTCCAAATTAAAGTTATACAAAATAATTTACTAGACAAACACTCTTTTAATTTCTTCACCCAAATCGATGGCTTTAAATTTGTGAGCCTTGTGTAATATCTTACAGACGTTTGGATCACACACAAATTTGGCTACGTAAATATCTTTATTATCTGTATCAACTTCTAAGCGAGTCATTACTTCTTGCACTTGATCGATATATGGTGTAACCTTTTCTTCAGGTAATAGACTAAAATGCCAAGGCAAACAAATTTTGAGTACATTCCAAATAACTTCCTGACTAACCGCGTATTCCAGATTGGGATCAGGCTGAGGTTCAACCTTTTCTTCCTCTTGAACCTGCTCTTTTTCTGAAGGTTTTTCCTCAACCTCATCTTCTTCGCATGGTCTACATATGTATGTCATCTTTACATCGGTTACCGATTGAGTAATTTTGCTTCGACTAGTCAAACTTTTTTGAGCTTTCGGCAAGCGGGCACTTTGTGTACTCTCTATCTTTTTAGCTTTAGCGCCAGCTCCAGCTCCTGCTCCAGACTTTCCTTTCTTTCCTTTTTTATCCTCGGGAGGAGGCTCGGTATACTCCAATTCAATAACAGTCGTTCCTTCACAGGTCTTGACGACATTTGTAATTAGCGTATCAATAAATTGCCCTGTGCAGCTCAGAGCACACTTCAAACATTCATCACGATATTGTTTGTCTCGAATAAGTTTACATATGACTTCTTCACATTCTTCAATACAAGAACATACCTTCTTTCCAACAGACATCGTTAGAGCCATAGCGAAACCTTCAATTGGGTTAATGCTCTTACAAAAAGCTAACAGGAACGCTGAGTAATTCATCATATCTTCTTCTATTTCAAAAAGCTCAAAGAGAAAATGTTTTATTAAATTATTTCGCAGTAGAGCAAGTTTATCTTCAGGATCTATTTCATCCTCAAACCAAAGTTTTTCTTCTATAAAATCATCCCTATCAATGGTTTCAGCAGCATCGAGGTCCTTACATCGATATCTCTTTCGAATGCTCAACAGTTCTTCTACTGTTGGAAACCGAATATTCAGACAGTAAATAAGGAAATCTCTCCAATCAATGTATGTCGTTTCTCCAAATAGTAAGTATACCAATTTAGGTACTTGTTCGGGATCCATAGCCCTCCATGCATCCGGAAACATAGGCCCTTGACAATTTTCTTTTCCAAATATAAGAAAGTCTTGTATAGAGTATATAAAAGCACGTTGCAAAGCAATTCCCGTAGGTGCAACAATTTGAAATTGTGAACGTAATCTACTCAACTGTCCAACTTTAAATTGAACGCCCGTCATATCTATATGACTTTTATCGACTTCAGGTATTTCTTCTGGTATAAATTGTAATAGATTTGGATTAATGATAAACACATCATCTATTAAAATGAGAGTTTCTGGTATTTTTCTACCATCTTCGACAGACATTTGCAGATATTTGCAAAGACGATCTACTGAATTTATTTCATTGAGATAGTACTCATTAATATTATTTTGTATATCCATAAATGCTCTATAGATATTGTCATTAAAAAGTTTCATATCCCTCATGCATTTATATTGTAAAGCTAAAACACGTAGACAAGCGCGAAACATCTCCCCATTAATAGCCATTGTCCATTCTTCAATACATTTTAGTGCGTTTTGCTTAAATATTTCTTCTTCATTTATAGACTCGTTTGAAGCATTCTCTTCCTTTTTCTTTGCAACTGGTGCAATTTTTGCTACCTCCGTGTATTCCCGGCTAATAGTAGATCTGTAGGAATCATTTGTATCTTTGATGACTTTTAAAGCAAATTTTACATTATTTTCTATAATCATATTAAAAGGATTGTTACTGTAATCAATTTCAATATTTTTCAATTGTAAATCAATAAACGCATTCCTTAGCTGTCGAAACACTTTATCTTCACCTCCTTTCTTACTACCTGATGTTTCATCAGATTCTCTACATATTTTAGTAAGATCTTTTGATGAAAGACGATCATTTGGAGGCAAGCGTTTAAGCATAGCAAAATAAAAATCATGAAATGCTTGAAACGTAAGGATGGATCTGAAAATAATATATTATGTTTTAGAAAACTTAAATTTAATAGTTTATTTTATTATATAATTAATAAATAACTAACCGATTTAGTTCAGTCTGCATGCAAGATATGTATGAGTTTACCATTGTTGTAAGCTCTTCCATGGTCCAATTTTCACAAATAAGTGCTTGTCTTTGCTTCTCTGCAAATATTTTCCTATCATCGCATATTTGGTATAATTTAACTTGCAATTCTTTAACTCTACAGTGCCACTCATTCTTCGTTAAATTAACATCACGCCAATCATTTTCGAAATCATTATATTCTTTTTGAAAACAACTGACCAAGTCTTGTTTTCGAGATGGAAGTGTGATAATTTGTTTCATTTTATCTTTTATAAACCTAGTGTATGGAACAACGCAATTCATTTGTAACCGTATCGCTAAAAATAATTCCTGAATGTCGTGAATGTACGTTTTTTCAATCTCTTCCCAACACGTAGCAAGAGCCACACCAATCAATTCGGAAATCGGTATTTCACCATAGTCCCAATCTTCCTCTCCTGCTAATAACTTTATTTCTTCGATGCTGACACTTGACTTCGATAAGGAACTTTCGCTTGCTTCATGGATGTTTTGTAAGGAAACTTCTTTATCTTCTTTTATTTCTTCCTTTGAATCAGGAGCTTTAAAAACTTCAAATTCACTAGTGGCAATTGACATCTTGCTATTCTTAGAACCCCGTCTTATTCTCTCTTTTGATTTGCCATTCAAAATTTCGGATTTTACAATTTTAGATTTGGTTCGTCTGTCCTCAGTGGAGGGAAAATCTAACAAGCTCATTACATTTTCACCAAATAAAAATTCTGATGATTTAAGAGGCATTTCCAAATCTCCAATTATATATTTACATATTAAACCCAGTTGATCTTTTTCAATTACCTCAAAATACATACTGTAGTTGATGCCTAGTGCAGCATAAAATCTATCAATAAATTCAGAGTTTTCCTCTGTTAGTTCCCAAATAACAATCTCTTGTAAAATATCCTCAGTTTCCTTAAGATTTAAGTAACATGTAAAATAACTTTCGAAAGGCTTTTCAATTCTTTTTTTATGAGGATCTTTTACTAGTTTTGATACTCTTATCTCTTTATACGGGTCTTTTTCTACCTTGCGATGTTTAATAATACTCTCTTCAAGATAAATATCATCTCTGTCGTCTAATTCGCCTTCATCAGGCGGAGCTCTACCTGTAAATGTTTCCTCCAGAATTTGTGCTTCACGATACGAATTTGGATAGTTAATTATGACGATTCCATTTATATCTTCCTGATCTTTTATATATTCTACTATCATTGCCGCTAATAAATAATCTGTTAAGGAATCACCTATGCATAAGGCTTTATATGCATACTGGCCCAAATCCGCGGCGTCTGATAGCTTTATTTCTTCTTCCGGGATAGTTTTAGGGGTTTGAGTTTGTTTAACATTAGCCGGCATCGGTCCTGATATCAAAGACATGTTTGCATCACTACTTTTACTTACAATTTCATCTTCCGCCTTAATTAGTTTTATTAACTCTTTACTTTCTTCTTCTATCGCCGCAGCTATAAACTTATCAAAAGACAAGTCAATGTCAGCGCAGCCTATCATTTCTGTTTTAAATCTTCGTAAGCAAAAATTTATTGCAGCTTCAAGTCGTACAACATGTATTTTACGGGCATCAAGAAGCGTTTGCATTGCAACAGTTATAGATCTGTCAGGAAGGCCACGTAATATTGCTTTTGCAGAAAATTCAGGAAGATCAGCTGGAGGTCGTTGCGGTGGATAAGGATATTTGATATCGAGCAATGTATATACTAAATGGCCAAGAACTCGCAAGCCCAAATATTCATATTTTCTTTCTTCAGAGTCAGGATCAAAATTAGGTATAAGTGTTTCTAAAATCCATGGGTATAAATAATTGTGATAATCGATAAATTCGCACTCATTTAAAGCTTCTTGACGATCCAATTCCAGTCTTACTATCTCTTCTTCTTCAGGGTCGACTTCCTCTTCCATCGGAGTCTCTTTTAACATATCTTCTATAGGATCTAATATATCAAAAATAGGTTGTTGCTTATAGTACAATGCTTTCCATTCATGTATAAAATGTTCGGGTATATCATTTTCTAATAATCGCCTGTAATAAGCATACTTAGTAGCATAATCAATAATCGATAGGACCGTTTCATAACATATCTCGGTATAGTGTTGGCGTTTCCTTTTCATTTTCTCGGCGTATAATTTTTTGTGTAACATATTCTGACGTTGTTTTTCAAAGTCAATTTCTACGAGACCCAAATTAATTTCTTCTTTAACATTGTCAAGAAATTGATTAAATTGTTGAGTTCTTTGGTCTACAAATTCATTATCCCCAATTATTCTATTTTTTACTAAATTACGCGCTTGTTGTCGAGTTTCCATAATTTGAGTACCCATTTGTTTTTCAAACTGTGATATTTTCATAACCTTTTTTGCAAATTCCATATCAGATTTAGATTCTTCCTCAGCGACAGACAGATCCCATAAGGAACCACTAATAACATTCCTTAATTGCTTCTGAAATTCTTCTGAATCCGCTTTTTTATGCATCTTTGAATACAAATTATCCATATAATTATGAGCCCACTCCGAATCGATAAGAGATTTTTTTCTTTCCAAAAAATTTTGATCTAATTCGAGTAGTTGTTCATACGTATAATTTTGGAACTTACAGGGGTGCTGTAGACAAAATTTTTCCATATCTTTTTTATCCCTTTCTGACAATTTCTTTGGCCTAACTTCAGACAGTTTTGGGGGTGAGGTACCTCGTTCTTTGATGTTGGCTAACATCTTTGAATATTTATGCCTGACGAAGTCATACGTATCTTTAACTTGTTGAGCTTTTTTTCGTTGCCATTCAATGAATAATTTTTCATTCAAAAGCGGCCTTGAAAGATCGTCAACGGATACTTCTTTTTCCTCAGGCACTCGCTCAACATTAAATCGGTGATCAATTTTATCAACTAGAGTAGAGACCATCTTTCTTTCTTTCTTAATAAAATTCGTCCGGTCTCTCTTATCTAGATGAAGAAATAGTTGATAAAATAGTCGTAGTAGTGTTGAACCTCTACCTTCCATTATATAGTTTAGATCAGTATCTGAGACATTAATATCAATAAAATGTAACCATTCTCTTAAAAGTTTCCAGTTGTTCTTTATTTCATCAATACTGTCACTGGCTCGTATATAATAGTGCTTTTCATCATTAATTACGTGATAACTTAGGAGTACACAGGCAATTATATAACCATTTTTCATCTTTTCTCCAAACTCCTCCGCTTCCCATTTTATTGGACGTTGTAAACGCTGCGTAAGCCATTCCTTGAGTACCTCAGCCATGATCAAAATATTTATTGATTCCAATATATTTCAAAAGTTCATTATTTCTTATGACGTCCAAGCACAAACAAATTGTCAGTTTATTTCATTTTTTGCAGTTGGCCGAATATAATATTAATATAAATATCCCCTAAGAGTTATGAGTGCTAATCCACTTTGCTAATAAAAATTAACAATTTTAAGCCACTGCAATAAAATATAATAAAATGGCAAACTACTCAGTATCGGATTTAACATAAACAAATCATAAAGAATAAACGTTCAAAAATACGTGTAGCCTTGACGAACAACACCATTTAAAAACATATGTACCGCTTTATTATGACATTTTTTGTGATGTTTATTTTCACACGGTTTTTGCATTATTTATAAATTTTACTGCAATCGCTTCACGATGAAATGCAATGAGTATGAAAAAAATGTAGGTAAAAGTAGGAGCATATTTCAATGTAATTTTTGTTTGACTCTAATGCGTTACTTACTGGTGTCATTTAATCAATTTCAGAAAACCTGCAATCATGAGAATCTGGAAAATTTGGATAAAGCGTTGCACGATTTAGGTATGCTAAGTGCAATAACAGAAGCGCGTCGTGAATATTTAAAAGAAGCCAAATCGAATTTAAGCGTTATGCGTCTCAACACGCGGTACGTCTCTAATGTAACAGTGGGTTATTGCATGAAAAGGAGTACAAATAAAAACAGGCTCTGTCCATATGTCCTACCTGTGCGACATAGAACTAAGAGTGAAAATTCAGATGCTATAGGTGGTGACATAAACGAGGGAGGTGATTTCAAGTTCAGTATTTTAGAACCATCTACAAGCAGTATGAGGGATTGCATCGACATTAAAAGTACGAAACGATGCCAATCTCTCGAAAATCTCAATTTGATCATTGAAGGACCTCCGACATCTGAAATATCTCCTGAAATGGATTGTGTATCTACAAGGATTCAAAAACTGCAAGTAGACGAATGACACAAACATAGTTAAGTATGATTGAAAACTGTGCAGTAATGTTGAATGAAAGGTAGCTACTAGTTTAGTAAAAAGTGTATTTTCAATGTCTGTTTACCATTTGATATGAGTGAGTTTATATGACTTAGTTCCTAAACCATAAAAAATTATTTAATTAATTTTATTTTGAATGTTTTGAGTGTTTTAGAGTTGATAGACATATTTTGTATGACATTTGTAAGCGATGTGGATTTTTAAATCTCTTTAATATGCATTAGGATTTACTAAAGATAATTTTATTGATTTACAGTTTTGATTTAACGTATGTCAATTAACAGCTAAAAAAATTGAAACCATTGTTCAATACTAAATATTTAGCAGGATGTTAGTTATCAGTACCAGTGAATAGTCAATCGACAACCTGAATTGTTTGCTTGATTTATGTATACATATTTTTAATTTGCAAACGAGTTTCGATCATGAGAGTTAAAATAAACACTTGAAAATTTAAATTATGAAATACATAAGAAAGACTATGATTAAAAAGAGATTTATTTATAGTACAGAAAGTGGAATAGGTGCAACTACTATCAATCTTTTTACTAGTTAAAAGAAATTTAACATCATATTTAGTATATAAATAAGTCCTTCAAACTATCTAGAAGTTGCCTTAAAGTAAACTACAAAAACTGAAAAATTATTTCAGATATTCATTTGAAAATGCTAGAAAACTGCTTATTCTGGTTTTAAGAGTTTGTTTTTTTTTTTAAATTATAATTTTAAAATTATAAAAACCTTATACCAAATAACCTTTAGACCTATATAAAATATATATCTTTAAAATAAATTAAGGTCTTTATTATTCTTTGTAATTTTTAAGGCAACTTCCTACCAAAGTGTCTATTTATATACTTATTACAAATAAATAAATTTATCATGTAGACTACATATTGTACTAAGTGTGCGTCTATTCCAAATTCTGTACGAGTAATAGTTACCTATGTTGTTCAACATCACATTATAAAGGCTTCCTGATTTTAATTTTAGCATATCATAAGTAAAAATGTAAGTTTTTATAGAAGATTGTTATAAACATTGTGTTGCATTTGTACAATTCTGCGTCTCACGGTTGAGTATGAATATTATGAACAAAAACACAAAATACGATATTATGTTGATCTTGTTATTTTCTTTTATGTTAAGTCTGATTTTGCATCTCAGAGTTTAAGTGTGATTACTGATTGTGATTTCATATGCAACATAATGATATTCTTATAACATGATTTGTGTTATATTATTGGAATTAAAAATCTCAATATAACGAATAAAACTGTTAAAGCAGTTTTATTCGTCTATAAGATTTATATGATTCAAAATATTTTCAACTTAAGTAAAAAATATGCAGGCAGTTTATTTATGTAGAAACATTAACATTGTTTTGTTTCTTTAAAAATAAAAGAGCGTATGAATTTTCTAGTTTAGAATGTATGATATTCAAGATACTTATTTAGTTAAGTCTGTGTGATCTTGTTAGCATACAAAATTGTCGTATGTTTGTGATTTATGTAAATTGCAAATATTTGTTTGCTATTTTATTGTTTTGCAAGGAGCTGGATGTTGCGTGGCAAGAGCCATAATTAGATCTCACATCACAAAATACTATGTATTGGAGTTATTTATTTTAGTGAGAGTGTCACTTGTGACTACTAATTAATGGTTGTTATCATATTTTGTTACTCTCTTATTTGATTACAAGTATTTGAAATAAATATGCGTTTAAGCAGTATATTGCGTTTTATTTTTTTAAATCAATATATGCATATACATTTTTGATGATTATGAATTAACATCTAATTTTCAAACCCTTTAATCTTATTCAAAATATTTGAGAAATAAATTTATCGAAATTGGTTTAATGAACTAATAGGGAGAGTTATTTGTTAAAAATGGTATACTTGATTCATTTGTTTTTCAATCAATTAAGATATTCATTAAGACAGATTACAAGTCATTTACATGGGAATACCACTTGATTAAAATAAAAATATAGAAACATGGGTAGATTTGAAAAAACTACAAGCATGAGGACCCATTGCATTAAATAAATAAAATAAAATCGTTTATTTAGGACATCATTAAGTCAATTATAAAAACAAAAAAGGACACGACGATCGCCTCAACCAGGTATACCCTGTGCTCTAGCGCAGCGCCTATCTCGGTGACATGCTTTGTTTTTTTTTAATTTGGTATATGATCGTTTTCTTATATTAAAAAAATTACATATTAAGTAGGAATAAATAAAACAATAAAAGTCTGCGTAAATCATTTATTTGCTCTGACTGAGTATGTAACACTTAATTAAATATAATAACAAAATCACTGTAAATAATATTGCATGTATTATTGCTTGAGGTAAGTTACATCGCTTTCACTTTGAGTTGCTTCATTTTGGGCGCCTTGCGTTTCTGTTGGCGCTTCTGCTCCTTCAGCTCCCAGCGGCGTTGCTTCTCTGGGTCATCCTCCTGAGAAATATTATATATTTTATATTTACTCATATCAAATGTTGGTAAGCGATTTTGGATTGTTGAACGAACCAATAACCAAACATAAAGTAGTAGAGAAAGCATTTTTTTAAATCTTTCTAACATGTAGTAGTAGTAGGCTCGGGCTAGTGTCCGCAACTATTTTCTTTCTAACATTTAATTATATTAATTTGAAAACATAAAAAAGGCTACCTAAAATAAACAATAACTTATAGCTTTTATAAGTGGTCAGAATTAATTTTTCTTTGTGTTACTTCATTTTTTAATAAATTAAAAAATCGTTTATAAATATGACAAATACAATAAAAAGATCAAGACGATCGCCTCGACTAGGTATGATGGTACCCTGTGCTAGAGGCAATATATCAAAGTATAGGCAATAGTCAAAGTCAAATTTTAGTTTATTTTTAGTCAAAAAACTTTCCTATGTATACTACATACATACAACTGGCTATACTGGCTCCCGAATAGTTCATAGGCTTATTTGTATCAAACATTACCCAAAATAAAGTTTTTAGAAACAAGAGAACTTACAGCGAGGATCCTCTCCTTCTCCTGTTTCCTCTTCTCCTCCCTCTTCTGCGCGGCGAGCTCCTGGCGCGCGGCGTGCGCTCCCCGCATCCACACCTCGTTTGCCTTCTGACGACGCTTCTCGCATTTGGCTAATGCCTGTTTATAAAAAAATGTTCACAATTATTGATAGTCTAACAATGAAAAACTTTTGTATACAAAAAACACATGATTACATTTTTTATCGAAAATGTGTTTTAAAATTTCATAATTTTGGCTTCTTTCCATATTGTATATCACCTGACTATATTTGACCGCGTATATAAAAAAAATAATAGTATTAATTTAACACCCAGTTTTGAATATATCTCATTTTATAACCCTCAAAAATTACCGTTATAAATGTAGCTATATTAGGCATAAAATGTATTTTTTGTACTGTGTGACCTGAGAAGACCAGTAGGAATGAAATGACCTAGAGCAGTGGGTGACAGAAGAGAATGGAAAAGTTAGAGGAGTCTACCGACACAGATGTGGTACAGAAATGTTTACTAAAATTGATTTGTAATTAAGTAATCTGAATAATGGCTATTATTATTATTTTAATTATTAGTTGTATTGTGTATATATACGTCACTTATTAATGATAGGGCCGGCCATAAAAAAAATCTAGTAGTATATTATTTGTTTTAGATAAATAGTAAATATATCAAAGTAACAATCTCACCTCCTTACTAAGCCGGAGTCGTTTGATCTTGTCCAACAGGTAGAACACCAGCAGCAACAGGGGCCTGACTTCGTCCCCACCCCCGTCGGGGCCCAGGGACAAACTGACTAGCATCACTTTCTCCGTCTCGGGCGGCTTGGTCACCGTTGTTTCTCTGATTAGACATTTATTTATTTATAATAATATTTACAGTAATTCACTATCCTTACAGAAATAATTCTAATTCAATAGTGAGTATAATATAATATGTATTTATAATATGAAATAATTATTAGTTAATCCAATCAAAAACATAAATTTGAAATGAGAGCCAAGTCCAATATTATGATAAGTGCCTTGGTTGTCGACTTCTATGATAAAAGAAGTGAGATCGAAATGGGTGCCAAGTTCAATGGTCAGTCCTGAAATTTATTTATAAGTATTGAGTATAAGTTATCATATCTTCTTATATCTTAGGATAATGTATTGTAGCCTAATGTCTGTCTTGGCTAGTAATAATCATTTTTTTCTTTAGCTGTGTCCATTTCTACGTTATAATTATTGAAGAAAACTTTGAAACAATAGATAAGTAAAGTTTTGGAAATATATAACTTAAAAATATATATAAAGAGACAGGCTTACGTTTTTAAGACCTATTTAAATTTACGTTTGTGAGGACTATTTAAATTTACGTTTGTGTGGCCTATTTCAATTTACGTCCGTGAGGTCTATTTAAATTTACGTTTGTGTGGCCTTTTTAAATTTACGTTTGGGAGGCCTATTTAAATTTACGTTTGTGTGGCTTATTTAGATTTACGTTTGTGAGGCCTATTTCAATTTACGTTTGTAAGGCCTATTTAAATTTACGTTTGTGAGGCCTATTTAAATTTACGTCTGTGAGGGCTATTTAAATTTACGTTTGTGAGGCCTATTTTAATTTACATTTGTGAGGACTATTTAAATTTACGTTTATAAAGCCTGCAACAATTATCACTTTTTCCGCCTTTCTATAATATATATTCCTATAATCCTCACTCCTATTTAAACTTACATTATAACTATCACTGGTCGAAGGTTGTTCAACATAAAATTACTCCTGATAAACAAAAATAATTTGCTAATCGCTACTCACTCCATCTGCTTGGGCCCGCAGTACTTGTCCGATATGTGTATGTACTGCACGTATTGGTGGTAGCGGTCGAGGGCGGCCACCACCCGCGAGTCCAGCAGGGAGGTGGTAGCTTCAGCACACTCCGACATCACTGACAGGGAACTGGGCAAACCGTGCTTGTCTCCCGGCCTCCGTTCTGGGCAGAACATGCTCTGTGGATAACAATATTACTATAATTATATATTACTAGCTGTTGACCGCGACTCCGTCCGCGTTTACTTTCATAAAAAAATTATTCCCCTGGAAACTGGATAAAAGTATCCTATGTCCTTCTCCTGGTTCTTAGCTACATCCCCACCAATTTTCAGCCAAATCAGTTGAGCCGTTATCGAGTTATAAATGGAGTAACTAACACGACTTTCTTTTATATATATAGATTATCAATATTTATTAACAATGAACATATAGCTACAGACGAGAGACAGAGATATACATACTTTCAATATACCTAAACTTTAATTGGTTGAAGAGTTTTTAATTTTGGTAGTAAGACATTTAAAAACTATGATTATTTGTCTGTTTTCTTTTTAATAATAAATTTTGATTTGAAAGCAGTCTTTTTACAAATAATGGAAGCCAACTTAAAACCTTTTTTTTAGATGTTAGTGGCTAGGGATATGGGGGAGTATTGGCATTTTATTAGCATATCATTCGTTAATTAGCAGTAATGGAGGACCATTTTTCTCTTCCCACCTTCTTAAGCATTCATTATTTCAGTATGGGCTGTTTGAGTTTTTGTTTACCATGAATCGAACCTCCTGCTCACCTTCATAAAAAAAAACCATTCAATCTGTCTTACCAAGTCCTGCATCTCCTTAGCCAGGCGCGTGGCGACCTTCTTCTGCGCGATGCACAACACGAAGGGGTCCATATCATCTTTGCCAAGCTCAGCCCTTACATGCAGCGTGTCCTGCGCCGGTCTCACTGCACCCACCAGCACATGTACTAGATCTTGACGCTGAAACCAAGAAAAAAGCCTGTGATTTTTTTGTTTTTTTTTGTGGGGAAACTACCAGCGCCTGTACAAGGTCTTGACAACTTGGTCAAGACTTGGTCTTGAAAAAAATCAACCAAAAAAATATATTTTTGTGGGGAAATATGCTAGAGCAGACTGGGATGGCCAGGACAAACACCTATTTTGGTTGGCTGGCAACAGGCGATTTGAGGAACTGATGGCAAACCTCCAGTAATGGAGTGCCGCAGTGGGTGACAAAAATGAATGGAAGAAGTAGGACGTCCTGTGGTTATTAAAGTAAATAAAATTGATTAATAAAATTCAGAGGCTTATTTGTATCAAATATTACTCAAAATTACTTTTATTTTTTTATCTATAGCATCGCTAACAAACCTTGATGAGCTTCAGGGTGAGCAGCATACCCTCACAGCACTGACGGCCGCTGCACCACATAGTAAAGCAATGCTCCGCCTCGCGTCGCCAACCGCGTTGTTCGGGGCTGGCTACCACATCCAACCCTGTTTCACCTGGAAATATCATACAAATAAAAAATATTACATAATTAAATAAAAAATTAAAGTTAAAATAAGCAGAATACATAAGATTAAAAAGCCCTGTTTCACCTAAAATCATCACTTGAAAGGTATAGCACTCTCTAGATTAAATTGGGCACAGAAAACATAAGATTGTAAAACTACATAGCTGTTAGCATTCAAGAAAGAAAATACTAAGTTAAATTAAGCATGGAATACATATTACAATTGCCCATTAAAATTTTGTACACAGATAGTCTAGAGCTCAAGAAAGAACACAGGACACACTTTTTACCTGAGAAAAGGTCAACAGCTAATATTCAAGAAATTGATTAAAACTACACTCACCAACTAAAGTAAAATTATCATCGAGCAGCGGTTTATGCAGCTTGAGGAAGTTGGTAGCTATAGATGTGTTCTTCGCCCGACCAACAGCATATGCCAGTGCATATGCAGCCAGAAGGCAACATAGTATGCCTTCCAACCAGTAAGCATCCCATCTTGGCCGTATTACTACAGGAACCTGTAGAATGGTGAAATGTTTGTAAACAACTAACATAATGTAATTAAAGTGAAGTAGATATAGAAACGCGGTGGGCTATCAAGCCAAGTTTAAGAAACATATGAATTATAGTTTAAAGTTATAATTCATATTACCTACAAGTATTTGTCATTTCTGATTTTATAATTCCGAAAATAGGGATTGTTGTTAGAAATTAGCGATCCAACATAATAATTCGTTGGTAGGTTTATAAAAACTAGCCAAGACAGACATTAGGCTACAATACATTATCCTATGTTATAAGATATGATATGTTATGCTGTTACTTATAAATAAATTTCAGGAGTGATTATTGAGCTTGGCACCCATTTAGATCTCACTTCTTTTGTCGTTGAAGTCAACAACCAAGGCATTTAACATAATTTTGAACTTGGCTCTCATTTCACATTTATGTTTTTGATTGGATAATATGTACTAGCCTACACTTAAAAAATATATTCATGTTTTTGGTCTGGGTGTTGCTATGTATAATGTGTATATTTACAAAATAAAAGTATGCATGTGTAATTTATTTGCTATAACACAAGCTGTTGTCTTAAAAGTAAGTGTCCTAAACCATTTTTATTATATTTACTTAATTAATTTCACTGTTATTTTTTCAATACTTCTGCTTACAAACATTAATAATATGTGTAACACCCCACATTGGATCTATCAGATCGGATTATTTTTCTTTTCCCGCATAATACGTTTTCTTTCTTAAGACGCGTTTTTGGTAGGGTCCCTGAGTAATCGTCTTATGTGAGTTCTACTGTACGTTTATCTTAATACCTTTGAAATGGTGATCTTCGGTTGTTCAGCAGATTTCGGTACACTGTCTTGGAAACCTTCAAATTCTTCTGGATCTTGAAAATGTTCAAATTCATTATCTTCATCCTGCAAATACAATTATTAATATCAATGTTTCAGATCAATCATATAATTACATTTACGTATATATATCTTGGCGGATTGTACCAAATACAGGACCAGAGATCCCGAGAAGAGAGACTTACTAATAAGGAAATATAATATAAATGTATATGACCTGAGTACTTTCACAAATATATTATCAGACCCAACCGGCAAGGCAGCCTGCGCATTGTATCAAATGTTTATGCATTAAGTAAGTTAATAAGTGGTTAAAAGCCCATAGAGAAAACAAGATACATTTAAATTTAGATCTTTATATTCTGTTTGTATAATATTTTACAACAACTACTTAAAATTTATTGATTCATGTTCATTATTTAACTAAAAAGGACAAGGTTATTAAAGGATTTGCTTCAAAACCTAGTGGTGGGAATTAGAATTATAATGAAAGCAAAGAAAACAGTATTTAAAAAAATAATCGCATAATAAAGACATAAGTTTCATTAAAACTCACCTCAACTACCATTTCATCTTCTGGCTCCACATTAGATGACACAGGCTCTTTGGGAGCTACCTTTGGCTTTACAGGAACTTCATCCTCAATTGCATCTATAAAATGAAGCCAATTTAAAGCTTTATTTAAATGGTAAGTACTTGAAAAAACTCAGTTGGGATTTTATAAGTAAGGGCTCATATCCCTCTGATTTCATAATAATAACAATTTATTAAGACTTACAAATATGAATAGAAAAACAAGTATTATTTCTCCTTATAGCCAATAGAAAATCTCCTCCCAGCCCTTATGCTATTACATATATGAAGTATGTTTTATATATTCACATACCAGAAACGGGTGTGTCATCATCCGCATCAAATTGTTCGAATTCCGCAAAGTCATCATCTTCCAAATTTGAGTCCTCAAAAGCTTGACCCAAACATATACCGCTTGCAAGCAGCACTATAGAAAATAGTGCTAGACGCATTGTACCTGCAAGAAAAAATATTAATTTATTTATTAATGCATATATAATACTAGTAATTCCCATGAAAACTATGTATTTTCTTACATACAAATTTTTAACAAACAGATTTTTACTAAAAATTCCTTGTACATTGAAAAATCTGAACCATGGAACAAGCTTGCCACATGGTATGTATTTATTTACACTTAGCATATAGGAATAATTTAACAGTTCCTGTGCAGACGATGCTGCACAGGCACCATATAAATCTTTTGCGTATGGGGTATGGTGCCCTAGAGGATACAAAATGTAAGGACGATATGTTTGTTGACACCAGGCACAAAAGTTTGTGAAAAACAGCGGCCCATCAAATTTGTTAACATTGGCATAATGCAATATTGGTATAATAATTCCTAAAAACCTGATACCAAAAATGGAAGTTATTTTTCAAGTAACCATATAAAAGTGAGATTAAACAACAGTAAGATATTTTAATACAAATAAAGTACTTTAGTTAAAATAAAACAAAAACGATTAAAATCAAAAGTGTACCACACACTTGAACACCATAAAATAATCATCTCATACACATATCTAAGATAAACTAGTTTTCTCTTATCATGTCATGTTCTGTTTATTCACTGATAATTTTGGCTCCATTAAACCCATAGTCAAGAAAAACGTAAATCATATTGACTATAGTACATTTATTCTCATACAATGTTATCATATAAGATCTTCAAGTTTTATTATTATTGGTCATTTGGCAACATTGTTTAATATAATTATTTTAAGTATTCAAATGGCAGCAAAGTACTAAATAAATCCAATAACTCTGTTATAACTATCAAGGAAACCATAGTAGTTTAATTACGAATTGTATAACAACCTTGTAACTAGAATAATTGACCTTATTTTTAGTTCTTAAGACGTCAAGTTTCATTTTGAATGCACACATTATACCGTTAAATAAATACATAAAAATTTATAATATCTTTAGTGGAAATGGTTTCAAAGTCCTTCAAAACCTATAGCGATCTAATATAAAAAATATAAGGTAATAAAAATACAATAGTTTTATAGATAAAGCACACTTACTTGATCTTAAATTTCTATATAATTTATATTAATAGTTATCTTCTATCAGTTCATTTATTTTAATTTAAAATAAACCTAATCTATTCAGAATACTACCCTATACGCTATTTTTATTACACAGCAGAAATGACAATTAATGCTTTTTGCTGTCGTCACATTGATTTAGATGTACGTCTTTTGAGTCTTCTTTTTTATTAACTACACGGATAGCATTTCATTGGAAAGAAATAACAGGAATTTACGTATTAACCAATAATAGTCTCACAATAAATGCAAGTGCCCAATACGCTGTAAGTACGAGTGCCACCTATTTGACTTTGACATTTGACAGGTTCAAATTTTTACTTCCATAGATAAATTATATTTCCATAGAGAGGCACAGCTCACATGACGTATGACCTCGTTTTTTACAACACAGACTAAAGATACTTATAGACTCTAGTATCTCTATTATCTAATAAAGTCAAATTTTATAAAGAAATTTCATAATATTTAACACATTTAATATATAATAAGATAATCTTATCATGATTAAAATAAGAGCTCAAAACCAATTTTCAAATTTGGTTCAAGTATCGACTCAAGGTAAAAACCAAAACTCGGGGGTCTATCAAGGAAGTTTATCAAGGAGGTAAGTATTAATTCAAATAAAATGACATTTTGAACCCTACTTTTTAATGTGGATTGGACTCAATGATAATACAGATTTATAAATTTACTAGCTGTGGCCCGCAACTCCGTTTTTACCCCGCGCCTTTAAACCCTTTTTTTTCTAGCTAGTCTTTTTCTTTTATCAGGCTCTAGACCATCTGCGTGCGAAGTTTTATTACAATCAGTTAAGTAGTTTTGGCGTAAAAGCGTAATAGACTTATACTTTCGCAGTCATGATTTAGGTAATATAAATAGAATACTTATTAATAAACTATAAATTTTTGTATGTCGATGACTTGTGAATTTGGCTGATAATATAGCTTTATTTTGTTGACTGGACTCTTAATTTTAGAATATTATGTTAAGATGAATTGTAATCTATACTAATATTATAATCATAAATATCGGCCCAGGCGTTTAGTCTGTATAGTGTTTCAAAGGAATAAACATACATACATACATACATAGACTGATGAACACATTACCCTCCTTAAAAATAAAGTTTATGTATTTGTTGAATTGTAAGGGGTAATCTCGGAATGAACTGAACCGATTTTAAAAATTCTTTCACCAATAGAAAGCCTGATCAATAGAAACATTATTGCCTGTGTGTCATAGGCTATAATATAAAGAAAGGATTGTTTACAATATGCCCAACGTAGTGGGCACGGGTCCGCTAGTAAGGATATAAAGAGGATGTGTTTATATAGGTACTTTTGTCGTCGACTGTACATCACTTTTTATAAGTAACTTAAGCCAAATTAAAATTATAAAACCCGTCATGTTAAAAACGGAATTTCCCTCCCACACATGATTATCATAATATCGTGAAATACAAGTACCAAGAACATCGTATTAAGATCATATCAATAATTGCCTTAGAAAATTATAAACATTGCCTTTAGAACACATCCTCTATTGAATAAAAAATATAATCATCAATTCCTAGGTATTCATTACAAGGCATAAAAAAGTAGCTTTATTCTGTCTGTTTAGGTATGCATCAATCTGTAAAACTACTAAAACCAATTGTCATGTGTTTTTTTAATATTGTAGATAGTGATTCAAGCGGAAGGTTTATATGTATAACTAATACATGCATAATATAACCGTGCAAAGCCGGGGCTGCCCCCATTACTAAATAACATCTAGTTATAGATCTTGGAATCTAACTCAGACATATTTTTAATTTTAACGGTATTTGCGTTATCGATCGGTATTATTGATAAAACAAGTTTTTGGCAATCATTTACTGGGGACCGGATTTATTTACTAACGGTTCAATTTATAACAAAACGCTTTATTAAAGTCTTTCCTATGTTGTTAGAAATTTATAGATTTATAGGTCTACTTATATTATTAAGATACAGAGCTTTCAGAGACCACTTTTTTTTCATGACACACAGACACACACACACACACACAGCACAGACAGAAATCACTTACCTATCTGTGAACTGCTTTTTTCCTTATAAAATTAAAAAGTTTTTTAAAGCTTCTAATAATTCGGCGATTTCTAAATGATATGAATGATATTTCTGCGTACATAATGGTAAGAAACTTTTGGCCGCATTTGGCCGGTTTTAACTGTAGGTACAAACATCGACGACTTCACTTCTGAAAAGATTGGTATATCGACTTAGCAACAACATAAAAGAAAGGTTATTTACACGCGATAACTCAAAACCCATAAAAACCAAAACTATAAACATCGAGTTTAATGTTTATATTGGCATATAAATAACTAAATAAAACACAACAGTCGTTAATTTACCCACGGTGATTCAATGTCCAAACGTCCATATAAGCTGGATAAGGCCACGACCAATGTTAGTCGAAAGACGACGTGTGTGAACATCTGACGCGTGTCAAATTAATAAAAATATTAAATTATATCACAAAATGGCTTCCGGATTAATTAAGTTCAGTGCTTTGGTGCTGCTCATTGGTGTTTGCGCGGCTGATGTCGGTTAGTTATTATTTATTTTATTTAAGAATTGAAGTCATTTTTATAAACATACAATAATTTAGACTTTTTTTATTTGTTATTAATCCCTAAGCTTAATTATTGCATATAATTTCTCTAGATAATGTCCTTTCGTCCTTATTAATATTAATGTTGCAAAAGTTTGCAAGAATGCATGTATGTGTCTTATTTTGTATTGTATTGCCATATATAATGTTAAATAAAAGTACGCGGAAAAACCTACGTACATACAATTTTCTATTTAATATTATTAAAAATATTCATTTTAATCTGTTCTTATCGTAAGGTAACCTTCAAACAAATTTATAATCTAGGCAAAATATCGGTCATTTGTTTTTTCGGTTTAAAATTAATGCAAAAACACCGGAACCGTTCATACAATCTCTTCTAATTATTATTCTTCTTCCTTCCGTTTAAATATATGTTCATATTTATCCACACCAACTACATATAACTTAAGTCTTGGAGAAGGTATTGTATGTATAAGAAAATCATTCCTAAATTAATAAAGTCAATAAAAACAAAGATGCCGTTTATGTATAATGGGTTATCGTCTTCTCAATTGCCTAAGCTCACGCTTTTTTCATTGTGAAGCAACTCATAATTACCAGTTAATCGATATTGCTACAATTATACCAAATGCCTCGTCAACTGTCTACATTAATACGACAGTGATATCTTAATAGCATTCTTACTATATACCTAACTAATTGTAAAAATAAAATTAATTAACTAAATCCTATTAAATAATTAATTAAACGCCCCTTAGATTGTATTGAAAACTATAGGTCATTAGCTTACCTGCATGAGTAGTTATTGTAACTACATTGGTGTAAAAAATGAAGGGCTTAATCTTATTGTATGTCAAATTCTAGCTAAATTCTTTCAGTAGTTTTTTATACCTGTGTGGAAAATATTACCCAAATTTAATTATGTAGATACGACGTGAAAACTCAGCAAACTTCTATACATACTCAAAAATCACATTTATAATATAAGTAAGATATAAAAATGGAAATCTTCAAGTTAATCACTACCATATCAAAATGCTATAAGAACAGTTGATAATTTTTTCGCGATCATCCATACAATTTTAAACACAAGTATGTCAAGTCCAAGAACCTTCAAGTGGTCATACAAGAATGAAGGCTATATCTGGTGACGTCGTAATTATGCAAGCAATATTTCATTCATGTTTATGTCCAGTATAAGCTAGCAAAACGCGGCATTCTAGAAATTTTCGTAAATAACTTAAAATGGCCAGTTATTGAGAACGTTCGTTTGTTAATGAGCAATTTCTTCTGTTTAGGATAAAATACAACATTCCACTTATTACTGTAATGTATTACAATATTGTCATTAACCGTATCATAAATATGTATCAATCTAAATATTATTAATTATATATAAGTTGTGATTTTAGCATGTTGAAGTTGGCAAACTCTGAATGTAGCAAGTGATTTTAATTAGTTTACTATTCATAACAACAAAATTCGCTCGCCCTCTTTTGTTTAGAAATTCTTCCTTCCTTTGTTCCCTTTAGTTAGAAATCCTCTCCATTCCTTTTTCAAACACCATCAAATTCGTAAGACAAACTTCATAAGTTGCCCGACATCACATTTAAACGAAGTGTTATAAAAAAAAATAGTTGCCAGTATTTTAAATATCTTATTCCTTTAGTTATAGTTTATGGATGTTTTACCTTATAATTTTTAACATTAAACATAGCATTATCCACATTATTAGGTAGGTTTTGATCCGCGTTCGACCGGTCTTACCTCCATAAGCACGCTGACTCGTCCGGCGACATGCCAGCCATGATATTAACACTAGCAGAACATATTCTAGCGATGACTACTTTTTATCGAGTTTACTATGTATAGTCGAATACAAACGAAGGAGGTTTTAATAAAAAAAAACAAATTTAAATAGAGAACTGTATCTATGTTAGGTACATACAAAGTAAGGTCGAATTGAGAAAGGAGAATTAAGAGAAACCTATTTTAGAAATTGGAAGTCGTTTAGAAAAGCGCTCTAGAAAAAAGATGGCGTTACTGCCAATTCAATTCGACCACAAGTATACTTTATACATGCTTTAAATTTGTCTAATTTTAATTACTAATCAGGTTTACCTTTAGATATAATAAGTTTCGGAAGCACTTATGTACGACCTTAAAAATAAGATTATTATAACTGCGGTCTGCGAATAACTTTGTTTGCTTAAATAGTTGGTTAAGCTGCAGTTGGTCTTAGTATTTTAATAATAATATATAATATATTATTTACTAATAAAAGTTTACTATTTTTTATAATTATACATATCTCGAAATTTCGCGTTTCGACTAAAAATTTAATTAAAATTTCGAGGCAATGCATACTAAATGACCATGTTGTAATCTCTTCTTGGAATTTCTGTAATCTAAATACGCGCTATTTAATACAGGAATACTGAAACGCTATTGAAATTTAAGTACAACTCAAATTGGTCCGATTTGACAGTTCGCCATACCAATCTGACAAAGTTTTTAGATTTGAGGCGTGCTTAAATTCGATTTGCGTCTTAGTATTTGGCCGTAACGGTATATTCATTCTCAAATCAAATTTTTAGCAGGCCTCAAATCTAGTAATTTTGACAGATTTGTATAGTGAACTGTCAAATCGATTTGAGTGGTACTTAAACTTGAGTAGCGTTTCAAGATTCCGGCATTAAATTCGACCCGGATACTGGATAAGTTACATAATAAGCCATTATACGAATAATTTAAATCTACGTAAATACGTATGTTTATAGACAATGTGACAGAGTCAATTGGCGTGAATCATTACAGATCTATTTAAGCTTGATCCAAGAAACCATTAAGCCTTCGACGTTAAATCATCTAGCATTTACACAGAGATATATTGCTTCCGTTCTCTTTGTTAACGTTAGCTGTTATTTTAACGCAACTCGGTATTAGATCATAGCATATCATAGCATTTAAATATGAATAAAAATGTTATTCATATTTAAATGCAAAAAGCATTCCAAGATTAAAAAAAATACAGTTTAAAAAGATTAACCTGAATTTACGTAATAAATGAAACATTTTTATTTTACCATCCGAAATGTAGGTATTAATTTATTATCTGTCTTATTTTTTAAGGTTCGAATTAAAAAAAAATAAAAATATACCAATATTTCTCCAAAATTGGCATTCAATATGAATGTCACATATATAACAATTGTATGGCGATTCATTAATTTTAGATACAATATTACAATACTATCTGTGCACCGCGGTTTTTTCCGCGCAGTTTCCGTTCCCGGGCAATACCGGCTTTAAATATCATATGTGTTAATCCAGGGTATCAACAATCTACATACCGAATTTCATCAAAGTCGGTTGAGAGGTTTAAGAGGGAAAGCGTAGCAGACAGACAGAGTTACTTTCGCATATTATAATATTAGTAGCGACTTTAACAATTACAAAATTATTAGTTAAAAATTAATACTTGTTAGTGACGTGATATTATGTATGCCAAATTTCAATCAAATTTATTTTTTAAATTTTGCATGAAAGAAATAAAAAAAGCCATTCATACACCACCAATTTCGTTTAATAATACAACGTAGGAATTACTTCCATAAGTACTATACCTAAGTAAAAACAATAATGACTGACAAGGAAACTTAACTTAGTTCTAGTCTGTCACCAGCAACCCTAGTGACATTTGCGCTTGTTTACAAATGATATGCAATAATATCATATTTTATTGCGATAATTTTATCTCCCTCGTGTAGATACGGATGATGATTTAAGAGGAAAGTCATTGTTTATTTACGTTATTATTAGCTTGGTTAGTGACCACCTCTCTAATAGACAATCGCAAAGAGGCAGGCATTAAACAAGTTAAAAAAAGGGAAAATGAAGGTTATAATGGAAATATAAGTGAAAATCCATTTTAAGATGAAGTTCTTCTAGTCGTTATTGTTACCCATACAGCATACTATACTATACTATACTATTCTATACTATACTATTCTATATACTATTTACTATATTTAATATTATAAATGTTTGTCTTTCTTTCACGGCAAAACGGCCGAACCGATTTAGTTGAAATTTGGTATGTAGATAGATGATACCCTGGATAAAACATAGGATACTTTTTATTCCGGTATTGCCCGGGAACGGGAACTACGCGGGTATAACCGCGGGGAGCAGCTAGTGAATTTATAAATGAACTAAAATATTAGTATGGTCTAACTTTTATTCTTCAACCGCTTTTGCTACGTAACTTTTTTTTTGTTACGTAACTGTCTATTTTAAGAAACATAACCAAATTACGAGTAAATATGCAAGGTTAACATTATGTAAGACAATATTTAATTTTTTTCTGTTCTGAGAAAACATTCTTCACTCAGAAAAACCGCAAAATTGTACGTCAATCATTATATTATCTGCTCGATCTCAATTTCACGCTTAAATACCTATATAAGTATACCTACTTACTTAGCTCTACATAGCTAATAAAATATTGATGCAATTTTATAAATCATATTCTAAAAGGTACAATTGAAATGCCGGAAACTAAATATGACGACTTAGTCATAGACGTATAAGGAATTACGAGCAAAAATTGCTAGTGTTTCTTTAAACAAACGGATGCTAATTTTTTTGTTATACGCAATTTTATAATAATAAATGTTTATCTATTACATTTCTTACAGTTAGCATACCAGGAAATCAAGTAATGCTATCGGATAGCTTAATAAAAAATCCATAATGATCGTAAAAGTAGAGTCATAAGATAAATGTCTTACAATTAACTAACACAAGTAGGTAACGAAGGTTTAAATCTATTCCCTTGCATATATAAAACTAAACAGTTAGCTTCTTTGTATGAAAGCGTTTTTATCTGTAACTACATCGAATTTCTCTACACACGTGGAGACTGCATTGGTAAAGAATACTTCAATAGTTTTACTTTCTTCAACTGTAAGAGCAAAAAGTTAAATTCTACTTCTCAAAAACAATATAAACGGATCTAACCAAGGCTTTAAAACCTTGACCCTTGAACAGGACATTTCACACTGCGGTTAAAATTTACATACATTCATATTCGAAGACTCATATCACAGTTCATATATCTCTTTGTCTGAACGAGTCCTTGGACATTGTTCAATTGCCTGTATTTATGCAAAATGGAACCACTGGACAAATTTTCTCTTTTGGGTTTATTCAAGAATTCTTATCTAAATATGGTCTATTTCATGGTCATTTATACATCTATGGTCATTTTATAATTCCCGAATTGTTATGGAATGAAAAAATGATTTGGTTCCTTTTTGGTATAAGAAAATAGACCATAAGAATTCTTGCATAAACCCAAAAAAGAAAATTTGTCGAGTGGTTCCTTTTTGCATAAATACGGACAATTTATTCTCTTCAACTATGAACTCGCAAACTATCGTAATCTGGGACTGTTATTGCATTGTATGTCATTATTCTGAAATTTCACCTCAGTTGCATATAAAAATACCAATGTTTTGAAATACCATGACGACTTAAAATAATTACACGTGTAGCCTGGTTGAATAAAAATACTTTAGACTTTGACCATTTAAAATGTTTTTAACGGCATTCGTATTATAAGCATTTTTAATTTATCCTGAATTTATTAATAAGATCCACATTAAAAAAAAACCATATCTACCGCACTCTAATTTATTTTCAAATTTCTTTTTGTTTACAGGCGAAATAGGCAATGCGAATCCAGTAACAGAGGTATGCTTAGGCTGCATATGCCAGGCAGTGTCAGGATGCAAGCAAGGCGCCCAATGCGACGGCGACGCTTGCGGCCTGTTCAGAATCACCTGGGCCTATTGGGCAGATGCCGGCAAACCTACCCTCCCTGGACGCACTGCTGAATCTCCTGATGGTAAGAACTAAGAGCACAGAT
>JADANM010005346.1:2397571-2413989 GCA_026213755.1 Eurema hecabe | reverse complement strand
AGGGTTTGGAAAAAGGATAAGGAAAGGGCCTCCGGCACTCCCACTCATCGGACGAAACACAATGACATATATGACTAGATGACATTATTTGACGCCGATTTTCTGTGGGTTCTAGGTCTTATAATTATATGCCTTTAATGTTTTCTGAGTTAAGAAACTATCTAATGATAAACTAAGATATCGTTCCTACTAAAAATCAGTATCGTAGATACTACATTTACTTTTATTCCGTAGTTATTTTTTTTATGTATATAATTACTTATGTATTTGAAAAGCAAAACATTTATTACTTTTTAATTTTTCTAAAAAATATGTTTGCATATAAAAGTATAACACTATAACATTTTCATAAGACAAATTAATAGAAAAACAAACAAATAATGAGCCTAGCCTTCACATTATCAATTGTTTAAAAAAAATTAAATGCCAATTAGTTTCACGTTCTGAAAAACAGGAAGTATTATTCCATCGTAGTTTTATAGAAGACCTTTTATTGCAATAGAGCTTTTCTGATTATTATGTAGGTCAAGTAGCGAGGGATATGAAACACGCAATAAATATTATCAAAGTACAGACACTACAAAATTAAATTTTATTAAATTACAATAATATAACATATTTAACATGACATATTTTACCATAGAAGTATTTAAAAATTCCGGTGGGGCTGTGCGGGGGCACACGGCCGTTGGTTTTAACGTGAAACATCTATGTTAGCGGATCACTTTTAAAGTAAAAGATTGAAATGAAAACAAGATTGACGCTGTTTTAACAGAGTGCTGACTATATAAATAAAATATTCACACCACATTTTTGTTTCTAAGACTAAGTTTTTTAATTATTCAGCTACGATGATATAGACCTTTTCGTTACGGTCCACTTTTTAAACCTGGTACCCGTAAACTGGTACCCATATGTTTCGGAGCGATTTTAAAGACATTTCACGTCAAAACATACACTTATATCCCCTTAATAATCGGTCCGCTGTAGCTTATAAGTGAAGCCAAAACTGTATTTAATATCTTCATCTTATAAGCACGTTCCTCTCTCTATACATTTATATAAGAAAAGTACCTACTCTATAAATGTAGAAAAAATTAAATCTACGAAAAACGAATATTAATGCGATGCACTACAGCGACGATCTATAATATCTAGACACAATTGTCTAAATATGTATGTATAATTTAAAGGTGACTGACTGACATAGTGATCTATCACCGCACAGCCCAAACCACTGGACGGATCGGGCTGAAATTTGCCTTGCAGGTAGATATTATGACGTAGGCATCCGCTAAGAAAGGATTTGATCAATTCTACTCTCAAAGGGATAAAATAGGGGATGAAAGTTTGTATGAAAATCCACGCGGGCGGAGTCGCGGGCGACGCCTTGTCTTCTATAAAATGGCTTCACTTTACATGCTCATACTGCGGCTCTAGGTGGCTGCGGCTTATTGTATGCTTAACTTTGAACAATATGACACCTACCGATATTTATTTATATATGATATTATTTCGTATGCTTATCACGAAAATTATTTGTAGAATACTTTAGTTGAAAATTATATT
Source organism: Eurema hecabe (assembly GCA_026213755.1). Taxonomy (NCBI): domain Eukaryota; kingdom Metazoa; phylum Arthropoda; class Insecta; order Lepidoptera; family Pieridae; genus Terias; species Terias hecabe. The sequence continues at coordinate 2,412,420 of JADANM010005346.1, read as the reverse complement.
TCATTTTGATTGTGTTACTAACTTTTGTAGTCGACTGTACGAAGAAAGTTATAACATGATAATTTAATCAGACAGCTGCATTTATTACCATTAGTTATTGAGATTATCTTTATTAGTAGTTTATTACATTAATTGATTTTAATAGCTTTTGTCTGATTCGTAGTTAGCAATTTGAAATATTCTCTTGTATATATTTTGATCTTAACGGTGCAGATTTTAAAATTTCATAAAATTCAACGTAATTCTAATGTAAGAAAGGCCGGCAACACTTTAGTGACTTCGTGAGCCCATCACGAGTGTTTATAGATGGAGGTGGTTACTTACATCAGAGACCCCTCCTGCTCGTTTGCCCGCTTTTTAACGGCGGTTCCCAATATGCAATCTCAATCCGTTTTCAGCTATCTACGGTTGAGTTTTCGATCTAAATATGAGAAAAAGCGTTTCAATATACAAACCATAGATGGGATAAGCAATCCGAAAACGCAAACCTTCCGTCAGAGGGCACCGATCTAACGCTTTTTCTCATATTTAGATCGAAAACTCAACCGTAGATAGCTGAAAACGGATTGAGATTGCATATTGGGAACCGCCGTATATAAAAAAAAACGAAAAACTAGATATCCTTCTACTATACTAAATATCCTTTCCATTATGACCTAAGCAATTTTTATAAGCTTACCTTATTATATTCTAACTACTAATAAGCGAAAATGCCTAACCATATAATTTTCTTCTAAGCGTCTATTAAAGTGGCTTGCGATATAGGTTTCGTAAAAGCTGCGTAAGATTAATATTGATTATACATAGTTCATAATTGTACCCGTCTGACCGATAAGAGAACAGCTTTCTAGCTCGGACATAAATGTCGATGGACACATTTTTATTAAGTAAAAACTATGTTAGGTATGAGCCTTTGAAGACATCTGAGCGGCAGCAATTTTCATAGCAAATACCTAATACCATAGTATTTCCTGATACAAGAAACCATCGTTCCTTATACTATTAAAAACAACTTTTATAGTAATTGATATTAATAATAATAATAATAATTTATTTCCGTAATAAGGTGATTTACAAAAAAATTACCCAAGCTCCCAAGATAGTAAATTCACTACATACTGTTTTTCAGGTGCCTGTTTCATCCAAATCATGACACATACATCACCGACGCAATTCGATCAGATATTTACAATAGGTATAACAATTGTAAGTGTGGAATTTTTAAACTACTTATAGATCATGATACTTTATGTATTTTGAATTGTTGTATAGTATATTTATCTCTACGAACCAACTAATATCAAAAATGCCTAAATAAGCTTGGTCTAAATTCTATTGAATTAGTATTATTTATTGTTCCATTAATTTTTTCTTTTGTTTAAACGAGGTAGTTTAAGCAATGTGGTAATTATTTACACTTTTCAAACAATCGCTATAATTCGAAATATGAGAAAAATTTACTATTTACCTTTTCTACATTTTACTGTGAATGTTTCATTTGTTTTTAGATTTGAATAATAGACATTCGTCAAGTATGTGTATCATTTATCGAACATTATCTAGGTCAGACTGTCGATAGCATATTTAGGGCATAGGTCAGATATTAGGCGCAAAACTCACCGCATCTAACGCGTGCAGATAAGTGGAAATTAGTTCAGTGGCTTAATATAGCCATGTTTAATATTTTATCGCGATTTTTTGTCGGCGTCATTTCGATTGTGTTATCATTTGCTGAATGGACGAACATAGACAAGTGATGCGCAATTTGTAGTAGATAGTCTGTAGTGTACATTGACTTCCGTTTTGACGAGTTGTTGATGTACGAAATTAATCAAAAAACAAAAAACTACTTTGTACTAAGAAAGGATATATTAGTTTGTCCTCTCAATTCAAAAATCTTTACTTTTAATAATTATTTAGTTAAGTATCAGAAATTTTAATTTCTAGAAAAAATAAAAAGTCAACTGTATGTAGTTTTTTAAAATAGAAAAGCTATTTTGCTACAATTTTTCTTTTTTGAAAGCAGTCTAAATAAACAAAATCGTTAAACCACGTCTCTTTTTCACGCGGTCCCTTCATTTTCTAATATAAGGTTGTCAAGTAGGAGGAACTTACACCAATTTACGATGAAAAGAAAACAGGACAATATCTGTTTAGTGAATAATCTTCTTATTCATAGTTAAATGACAGTGCAGCGTTACCACAATTTTGCCAATGTCTATTTGTGTGTAGATAAAATAAGTTTAAGGGTTGATGTTTGGTTGTGGCAATCAGCAACACTTGCTTCCACTACCACAGCCAAACATGGACCATGAATAAAGTGACCATACGTCCCGTTTTGAACGGGACTGTCCCTTTTCTCGGTCACCTGTCCCGTTGTCCCCAAACAATGAACCGGGACGCAAAATTGTCCCATTTTGTGAAACAGCGCGAAAATAATTATAGTGAATACTAATTTCATTAAGTTACACTTATTCTGAATAAAGAAAATTAAAAGGTGTGTTTATTTCTACCTGAAGTCTAGATGTTGTTTAAATTTAAATTTTAAACATTTTTTTAGAATTGTAGCCAAATTAGGCAAAATTCAACGAGGATTTTTGATTTCGAGATAATAAAAAATATTTATTTACGTAACTTTAAATCGATATTTACATACATTCTTAAAAAACTGTTTAAAATTTGAATTACCCGCCAAACCCTAACGTTTAACCTGAGGCTTAAAAAAATTGTCCGGTTTTGAGTATAAAAAAGGGTCACTTTAACCGTGAATAATCTTTAGAAAAATTATGCAATATCCGTAAACAAACAATATAAGAAGTTAATCGCTTGGTCGTCGAACTCCAATAAATCAGGATACTCCGATAAAGGGATAATGACTTAACTATTAAAACATTACATTGTATTTTTTCCGCGTAATAATTGACTTATGAACTTTCTCCGTAACATAATATTGATGATAATGTTGCAAGTTAATATATCATTGTTATTATAAAGTCCCTAACGTAGTATAATCAGTGGTTCCCATGTCTTTATTAATATTCCTTTTTAGACCCGATCTTATTATTTATTCAAACGATTTAGATTATCTATTTAATGTCATGTTATTTCTTACTGATTTTATTTATCCTGTATAACTGAATATAAAAATAATTCATTGAGATTCCATTAATATACCAGCGTTTGCTAAGCAACGTTGATTCCGGTTTTTAAATTGTGGCTAAGATTTCTTTAGTTGAAGCCTACTCATAAAGTGCAAAGCTGCGCTAGACTGTTTGGAAGGATATTTAAAAAAAACGTTATCTTCCCATCTGTCATCGTGGCTTTAAATACTAGACTGATTTAGCTAAAATTGTCGAAAGATGATTACAATTATTGTCGTATTATTTTTTAAGGGACTACATATTGTTTACATTTTTTTTTGTTAAAATAACATTTTTTGAACAAATATCGACGTCGCAACGGCTGAAAGATTATATGAAAAAATAAAAAACAACAAATGACCTAAAGAGCTGGTTTTTCCTTAAAAACAACCGTCCTAGTCTAATAACAGGAATTTATATTATAAATTTTAATCCTCTGTTCTTATCTCTAACTGTCTGGGTCATTATTTCCTGTAAGACGGAGAATTTGTTAAATTCATGACTGAAAATTTTGGTATAGATAATTTTGATATTTTTTTCAATTTCTGGCAGATATACTTTTTATAATATAATATACATATAACAGCTAAATACTCTTTCGTTTTTTTTATATTTATGAAGGTTAGAATACATTATTAGGTACCTAATAACGAAATTAAAAAGATACCTAAGAATTGTTTAAATGTTAAATTTTATATCAATTCAATCCCTTTGAAAACAATACATGAAAAATACTTAATACCAAGTGTAATGTTAGCATTACACTGCAACGTAAATAGTTATTTTAATGTATCGTAGACACTGCAAGCGAGCTCAAATAGAGACTGGGCGGGTTTTTTCCCATTTTCTTGTAATAACGAGAATCACAGCGCAAGGCGTGGTGCTTAGTGAGATCTAATTCCTGAGTAATTAGAGTGAAATCTGCACGTGAGTTTGAAAGCCTTACAAAATCTTATAAGGCGCGTAGAAAATTTTCTACGAACTCGTGTAGAACGTATTGAAGTAGGAGCTTTTAAATCGCCTCATTATACACTTTGCGAGCAAGCACAGATAAATAATTAATATGAATTAAAAAAAATAAAGATACACAAAATTGTCTACTGTCAATTGTCATCTTCTATTATTATTAGTATAAGTAAATAATTTTCCTTTTATCAATGTTTATAATTCTACGAAGTTATAATTTCTTATAGTTTTTCTCGCTTAATTCATTTATATTTACGAATATAATAATTTACATATAAATTATTTATTCAATAAAAAATCGTCTGGAAATAAATAATAATTTTGTTAATTATATTATTAAGTGTGTTTACTATACTAATAAATTATAGTACGCAAAAAATATAGATAAATAAAAAATCTTACTTTTGTGTTTTGAATTATTCTTCCACATGCGTCGTAAAATCGTCGTCATATTGAACCTTTTTCGAATTAATTATTTGAAACTGGCGGGCTGTTTTCCCGCGCGCGGTCTTCAGATAACTGCGGAGTTTGAATATGTTCACCGCACAAACTACTTAATACAATCAACAACCCCTACTTAGCAGTTAGCAGAACGAGATGGACAGGTCACTTTTACAATATAGAATAATATAAATTAATATAAAATCGTAATTTCACAAAGGTCAATGACCATAGATTTTCATCGTTTAATTTTATTCACGTACAGTAAGTACCTAATTGTGCTAATCGTAACATTTATCAATTAAGATATTACCTAACAGTTATCAAAACAAACAAAATTGTTAATCCATTTCATATACAACAAAAGCATTCGTCAATGATTTGTCTAATTATATATTTATTATTGTTTTTTCCTTTCTATTACTCTTTGAACTTTGTATCTTAGCATGGACGTTCAAAAATTAAACGTTTTGAATTTCTTCCTAGTATAACTTTGGTATCATATTTTTTATGATATTGCATATAAAATTAAGTTTGAAGTAAGTATAAACTATAAATAATTATTTCATCATAATAAGATTATTATTATACGTGATTTAATATGTACAATTTAAAAACTTCTACAACTATTGTTGTTATTAACTAAATCATACATTTTTGAATTTTTAACTATCTATTTACAATTTGGACTTGAACTACCTTAATTGTATAATTAAAAACATAGGTACATATTTTTAAGATTTCTTCTCCTATAATAAGGTAAATTTAGCAAGTCTTTGTTTACAACTTTACATCTTTCTCATAAAGTTCAGTTCATTGTTTTTTTATAAAATAATTGCCAGTTAACAATATTTGCATGCCTGATGTAAGTCCCTGCATTCAGTCGTCATATCTGATGCAATATAAGAGTTTTGCCTGCAAGTAGGGTAAGCTCGCCCGACGCACTTTTTGCTACCAAATAATTACAAATTAATGTAGCGCCGTGTTCGGAAATGCCAATAATTGCATAGTCGACGTACTTGATTTTTCTCATTACTTGGTAATTTCATTTGGGTTCGCTGAGAAGGGGCTAGCTTTGATTTCAGAATAACTTAAAATAATTTATTTATGTATTATTTAAAGATATTAAATCATTAATACTTGTCAACTGCTAAAATTGTGAAGTTTTTTGGAAGAAAATCAATTTACGGATACAGCGAAAGATGCCTCCTTCTCTCCCAAAAAAGAGGTAAGTATAGTAACCGTCAATTACGTCTAGCGGTGAACGAAACCTGCGCAGAAGTCAAAAATAAGGTATCGAGGTAGCGGTGCGGCGCGCGGGGCGCGTGATCGTCGTTTGCGCGAGCGTTGATTGGTTGTCCCAGTCGTGTTGTCTTTCTCGCACCAACGAGCGCGATTCTACCGATGCGCAGCTATCTTCTGCTTGTCAGCTTGACGATTACTATAATCAATAATGTTGGTTGAAACAAATGCTACTTCATTCAAAAATATCATTTGCCAATGCAAAGTTTCAGTCAATTCTTTTGCACTGTTATTCTTAGTGTTACCCTGTTGCATAGTATTCGTAAAATTATATTTTTAATTTATTAACACATAGCTAGTGTTACTATAACGACTTTTTAATGCATACGCGTCTCCATATTTTATCATGTGCAGTTATTAATACCACCATGCCAAACCCTTTTTAATACAAGGAAAACGGTGAAATATTATTTAACAGTAAATTTACTATAGCGACCTGACCTAACCTGAATGAACCTATGATGAAGATACTTTAAAAGTTCATCATAAAATTTAGCTCCACAATTTTTCATGTTAATTAATTTCGTATCATAGAAACTTTAAATATTTAAAGTCTAAGATAAAACGACCAATCAGACAACCGCAGTTCAGTTTTGAGGATAACTAGCTGGTATTTCCGAAATTCCAACACATAATTAGTTTAAAGATAAGTTTGTTATTAATGCTTCCTTAATATTAAAATTGGGTATATTTATACTAATATTATAAAGAAGTAAAATTTGGGTGTTTATTAAGTTGTAAGGATCTCAGGACCTACTGAACCGATTTTAAAAATTCTTTCACCAATAGAAAGCCACATTATTGCTGAGTGTCATAGGCTATATAAAAAACCGAAAAGGATCATTAGCATTATGCCCAACGAAGTGGGCACGGGTCAGCTAGTTAGGTATATATGTATACGTTTCAATGCGGAGGCAAATGCTCACAATAAATTTTTTGGAAATTAGCTATATACTTATATTTTACTAGCTGTGCCCCGCGGGGTTACCCATGGTTCATTGAGGAAATGAGATAAAATTGTCTATTTTCTCAAACAAAAAAGGAGTATTTGTCCCGAGTCCGTACAGTAACATCTTTCCAGCCGCTTAGACGTAAAAAGTAACAAACATAAAATACAACTTTCGACTTATAACATTATCGTAAATAGAGTAATGTAATAGTAAGTATAATTTGAAATTTATTTGCTTTCTTTTAATACGCTAGCTTTAGGTCTACATAAATGTAAAGTTGTTAATTGTTTAGAATTAAAGATTACTCACCATGGAGTATAATTTAAAAAAATCTTCCTACTTCCCACAACAGGAACTGTTTTAATGCTAAATGTGTATTTTTATGGCTATTTAGATTTTTACTCTCTTTAATCTATATATTTTAACCAGGTTGCTACTAGGTCTTTGTGTTTGGTAAAATAATTATATACAACGCCATCTTACGACTGTGTATAGCACTAATGCATTAGTTCAACTAGGTAGCAAGTCACGGAAGAGTCTGCGAAAGTATCCGGGATCCCCACTCGCTGCGGCAGAACGATAAACAGTGGGGTTTTGGTCGGTAGAAGTCCGACATAACCCGTGGTCCATGGGTATCCTATAAAGAACCACTATAAAAAAGGGAGCAAGTCACAATTAAATATTGATATTACAGTATTTTCAAATTATATGATTACACTTAAGTTAAAGTAATGCCTTTACATTAAAAAGAAAAATCAAATACTGCATGCGTGTATTATAGACATGAACCTCCTCTGGAACACTCAATCTGATAAAAAATCGCATGAAAATTGCTAGCATAGTTTTGAAGATTTGAGCATACATAGGTACAGACAAAAAAGGTACTTTTTTATACTATGTAGTAAGAATGAAGATGAATAAAACACAAATATCAAAATAAATCTCATTTATATGTACATTAAATAAAGTAACAATTATGGGTGTAGGTGAACTTAAATGAACTATTAAAATAGATTGAGAACAAAATACATAAATACTTTTTATAACATTATTAATAAAATACCTGAAATTTGTTTCTTGTGATATATATCTTGTCATATATATGATTATTACAGATACTAATGAAAAAAAAATATTTGCTATAATAATTAAGGTCTTTTGATATTAATCTAGCAAAATAAAGGATAAGCAGAAAAATAAGAATAAGACACGCTCCTCATAAATTATTAAAGTAAATTTACCATGTATATCTTAATTTTGAACTTAAACAATTTAAAAGGTTTTAAAATTTTCTTGAGTCTAATATATAATATTGCCCCATTGTTTATTCTAGTATCCATATCATATTAATTTGTGCAAAAAGCCTCTATTGCGAATCTGATATCAGTTTCCCTAAGATATTTGCAAATTTACAGGTTTATAAGCTATGAACTATTTTTATTTTGGTCTTCCTTCATCTATGGACATTCATAAAAATAAGGCACCAACATTTGACCACTTCGGTATTGCAAAAAAGCTGTAATATTATTATTCAATACATAATGCTTATTTATTGTATTCATGTCATTAAATAATTATAAGAAATGATAATTATGCCTAATTATAATAATTTATAAAGAATCTGTAGAACCACCTACATATGATGACAAGATCATCTTTGCACTTTGTCTTAAACTAAAATAGTCAAAAATATTTTAGGCAGCAGTACTTAAATGTAAAATTAAGTCTAAGATAGATTCCAGATATACATTTTTTATAATACTTTTTAAACTTGAAATCTCTAAATGTACTTTCCACTGATTATTAAAAGCTCAGACAATAAGTTCTTAACTTCAATCATACATGAATTAATAAGAAAATTAAATTGTTTATCTTAAATTGTGATAGATTTAACAGAATCATATTTTGTAATTACTTAAATGTACTTTATAGTAGAAATTGTCAAATATACATAAATATGCACATATATGTACATACTTATATAAAACGCTATATAATTTTTATATTTTAAGGTAATGTAAAAGTTATTTACAATATAATATATTCTTGATCACACTATTCTAAAGAATAAGTTAAATTTATATTATTTAACCATTTGACTTATGAGTAATGACAAACAATATATTATTTATAATTTCTAATAAAATCACTATATTTCACATTTAACATTTACAGTCTTATCAGCAATTGCTTTATTTGTAGCTTTGCCTGGGGCTTTGGCAGTGGGTTTTACGGTTAATCATTTCTTTTTCCTATCTTGAGTACATTTAGGGCAGTACCATTTACCTTTGGGTTTAATTTTGAGGTCTACACAGGCAAAGTGGAACCACTCAATAGGACAGTCAGGGTTATCACAGCCTATCATTTCACCATAGGACACTTGATGGCACAAACAATATGTTGGCTCGTTTGGATCAACAGGCATGTCTAAAACATCACTAGGGTGTGTTATACCAGCCACAGAATCCAGATCAGCATTTTCTTCAGGCTCCTTAGTTGGATTAACTGCTGCAGCTGTACCTTTCTTCTGTGCCTTCTTTTTGGCCGCGGATCTTCCACTCGCAATTGCGTCTTCCTCGCTAGACGCACCCGCGCGCTTTTTCTTACCTGTCGATGTAACAGATTTTTCACTACTTTTATTTTTCTTTCTGCCCTTTTTAACTGCTGTCGGTGTTACTTCCTGTTCGGTGGCAGCCTGTTGCGCGGCCCGAGAGCTCATTACTTTCTCTTGAATTTCAGACTCAAAACGCGCGAGGTCAGAGTCAAGACGCCGTATGTGTTTATCTACTAACTCATACGTCTGTATGGCTAGTTGCACTTTATCATCACCATATTCTTTAGCTTTATTGAAAAGACCCTGAATAGTACTAACTTTTTCTTTTTTCGTTTCCTCGTCCATTTTTGGAATACTTGGTAACAATTCATCAGCCATAAGATCGATTGTTCTCATTAATCCATGAGCTCTGTCGTCGAGATCGCGCATCAATTTAAAGTTTCTTTGTAATTCAATCGGCAGATGCTGAAGACTATCGAGATAGTGCTCTAAATAAAGAGCTGAAGTCATTTTGCAATATTTTAAAAAATCCTTTGGTTTAATGAATGATCACACTTGCAATATTATAAGGAATTATAAGAAAAACCTTTTCTTCACAATCGTATCAATAGAAATACCTGTGTCACTAATCATGAACTTAAAACACAAAGTAAGTTAGAAAATTGATAAAATTAAACAACGAATTTCATATCGACATTATAAGTTATAGGGCATAGACAATAGACTTCTATAGACAAATAGTTCGGATCATAATTAATCGGACAATAAACGAATCATAAACTGTAGAACCGGAAATATGCCTTGCAACCAAGTTTTATCATAGAATATTTTGGATACAAGGGTATTTGAGAGTGGATTATTTTATATAAGTCTATGAACAAGATTTGCTTTATAATATAAGTACTATTGTTGTTATTCTAAAATCTAAACTATTAAAAATCAATGGATATAAAAAAAGACATGCATAGGTTTCATTAAGTAAGTTCAAAAACGTTACTTGTTTCTAAATTAATTTCAAATAATTCCTTTATTCAAATACCCCGTTGTCTATTATAGGAAATGATTAAATATTAATAGAAAATACTTTAAGAAATAGTTATAATGTTATAAAATATATAAGATAAAATCTGACAGAAGTGAGAGCTAAGAAAAAAATGTGTATTTTCTCACTGTAAAACAAGCGTGTCAACCGTCATTTAACTCCATACCAAATTTTACTAAATAGCTACAGCCGTTTAGATGTGAAGACTAACAAACATGCACACTCACAAATTCAGACCCTCAATATTTTATAATTTTTACTCTATACTGATTACTGATATAACATACTTTTTTATAACTTCACATTATATTCTTTGGTACAGTAATAGTAACTAATAATACATTCATCTACTTCTATAACAACTAATAATTCTATAACTATTATCTAGTAATATTATAAATGCTAATAGAAACTGTCTATCTGCGCTAATAACACTAAAACATTTTTCTATGAAATTTGGTACGGACAGAAAAGTGAGCTTCTAGTATAGGTCGCGTCATTTATGTTCAGTGCTGGACGAGAATAGCTGCGCATCGGTAGAATCGCGCTCGTAATTGACGTATTGGTGCGAGACGGACAACACGACTGGGACAACCAATCAACGGTCACGACGCACCTGACGATCACGCGCCCCGCGCGGCGCGCCGTTACCACGATACCTTATTTCTGACTTCTGCGCAGGTTTCGTTCAGCTCTAAAGATACGTGACGCGACCTATTCCAACATGATGCAGGCTACATCATAAACTTCAACTTACTATAACTACATAACTATCAAAACCTGCTTATTAGACTATATATTAAAATCCATTTATACAAATATTTAGTAGAAATAAAACACCCATTTATTTATTTTTAATAATTTTATTTATATTAGCAAATAAACAAGATATAAAATATTTTCTTAATAGAAATGACGCTAGACCGGGGGATATAAAGCATTTCAATTAATTGAGGACCAATATTTCTTTGAACATTTCAAAATATTCTTGTCATACATACAAAGCGCCACACGGTGACATTTTATAAAAAGAGCGCCTAATTAATATTTTTAAGGAGGATATTAAAAGCATTACCTTTATTTTCAAAAAATAACTACGCAATAACGTAAGGTTAAAAGACTTGGCGATTACAGTGACATAATTACCAGTTAATATAAACACATGTAAGATAAAAAATTGCAAATAAATAATTAGCTCGCCAACACATGGCAATTAGAGATGCGTTTACACAATCTACATGATATAAAACATGCTTTACTGATTTCCTTATATCTATACTTTACATTTCTTAGAGCTAACCGTGATCATAATATGTGTCTATACTACAAACTTCATACAATGGTGTAATGCTGAATGCATATATGAGGGCATCATTATATAAAGATTATATAATGTTAGATTCAATACTTTAAATATGGATACAAAATTTTCGTGGTTACAATCTAAATAGATTACGAAACACACTGATTTCAGCATAGTAATTGTGATATTTATTTTAAATTTGACAACTAACTTTCCTCTTAAACAAACATTATACGGAGCATTTGATTCATATACATTATTAATTAATGAAGGTACTTAAAATGAACTTAAGCCTAGCTACATACAACTACACATAAATTTGGTTCTCATTCGTTGCTCCTGTTACCATTTATAACAAACCATTGCAGTTGCAAAAACAACTCAATACTGTGGAATGCATAAATAATTAAAAATGTCTCTTTCTTTCATTCTGTTAGTGCTTAAATCCTGGTCTACCTGGATATCTATTTTTATTTATACTTATATGGAAGCTATGGGTACTTTCAATGACATTGGCACTAAATATTAATGTCATATTACAAAGATGTATATAATAGTATTATAACACAAAAAGTTCTGTCATAACAATATTGCTAATTTTCGATTATAATTAAACAAATACAATCTCAAATAAAAACGGACTAGCAATGTCATCATACAGCAATATTTAATAAACACTTTCTACACTTCACGACAAAATTAAAATATATAAAAATCTGAAACATGATTTCACAACCGCTAATAACATAAACTTTTAAGACATTTTTAACAAGCAAAGCACCATTCATTCAGATTGTGCTTAGGTGGGACAGGTATGAAAAATGGCTAGTACAAAGTAATGGAAGGAGTCATAAACAATTTTGTTCATGATTAAATAACACTTCAGTCATATTGAATGTCACAAATATTAAATGCTACATGCTATTAGCAATATTCTGCTATATGTAGCAATGAATAATACTTTAAAGATTTTCACACTACTTCAAGCCTTATTATACTAAATACCTTTTAATCAAGTTTGGGTATTGAGTACAAATTACTTTATTTGTGGTAACACAATCAATAAAATGGGGATTTATATATAAAATATTATACATAGACATGTATCTAAGCGATTTGAGATTTTTTTATTTTCCATTGATTAAACATTTTTGTTTAAACTTAGCAGTCATATATTAGTATATGAATTATAGTATGCACATACATCATTGTTGTAAACAAATTGTTTACACTCATACTTAAATAGAATACTTGTGAATACCTTCGAGACCTACCCAATATCTACATTTCCTTACATATTGCATCACAAATACATAATACCATTATTACAATACTACACGAGGGTCTCATATTTGTCGAGAACATGGCTTTGGTTGTTATCATCGCCGTGAGACTTGGAGCGAGGTCTTGCTGTAGTATCTGATCCTGCGCTTTTTGAGCGGGTCTTCTTATCATGTCCACAAGTGCAGGCTACGGATGACTGGCGTTTCAACGTTTGCGAACGTGTTCCGGCCCATTGAGGATCTAATGACTCGCTTCTGGCATACATTTGGCGTTTGTTACGGCCCATAGTAGCATGGGTGAATGAAACATGGCCTCCATCAGACGATGGCCTCACAGATTCACTTCTCGTACAGATATTACCGCCAGCCCGCCGGAACGAGTCTAAAACGCGCTCTTCAATCTCCTCTATATCTTTCTTCTTTACCAGCCAGATTTCTTCTGAACCTCGTGTAAAATAACTAGAACCTTTGCTGACAGAATACTTCTCTTTGTTCTTTACTTTGCAGGTCTTGAATTGGGAGTTTACATCTTCGTTTGGTTTCGGGTTTTGTATGGTGTTTGTGGTTGTGTTAGCATTTGCGTTTGCGTTAGCACGGGCATTATCTGGTGTGATGACGTTACGAAAAGCTGTACCATGAGAGGGAAACTGGTCTGGAATTTTTCCAACAATGCTAGGTGAGCGAATGGTTACATCGACCGGAGATGGCATCGGTTTAAATTCAGGCTTAATAATCTTTTGTGGTTCAGGCTTTTTGATCTTTTCTTCAAAAGAATTACTATTGCTCTGCCATTTATTAATATTAACTGAACCTTTTGTGAGACTCGGTTGCCTTTCCAGTCCTTTGGAGTTAGCTTGACTTTCATTGGTTGTTTTGGGCGTGTTGCCTAGGTCGAAGAAAATATTATCCTTAAATGGTGTTGCTGGTGGAGGTAAATCTTCTTTGCTATCGGAGCCAAGCCTATCAATACGGCCGCGTCCTCGTACTGAACCAGGTCGTGACAATTTTCCAGCATTAACACTCGCATCTTCGGCGGCTTTCTCGAATATTTTAATTTTATCACCAACACCATTTGATTCTTCATTCTTTACTGTTTTGTCGCCAATACTCTCTTCTTCTTTATTAACTGGTGATTCACAGTTTAATATTTTCTCATTTATATTGTTTGGCAGTGATAGCTTATCAGCTTTGGGGATGTCCTTTGCGGTAACAGAATCTCTTTTAACTTTCGGAGCCACAATGTTATCATCAGTTAATGAATTATTTTTACTGAACTTCAAAATGCTACTAGGAGGAGAACTACTGTAACTCACCGGCGATGGAGAGTTTATTTCTTTTTTGAGTGGGGAGACTTTGCCCCAAGGAGGAGAAGCAACATTATTTTTAAGAAGAGGTGATAGAACTTCTTTATTTATAGGTGAATTGTTAAGTATTGGTGAATTTTTTGAGGGGGGTGAAAAATTACTATTTTTGGCAATTTCTTTTGGGGGCGAATTTTCCTTCTTCGGAATATCCTTAGGTAAGTCGACTAACTGTTTAGGTGGGGATGGGAGTGGTTCTTGCGGGGGAGAATCGTCACACTTGGGCGGAGATTTCTTGAGGCTACTTTTCCGCGGCGGCACGGCGACTTCATTCCTCGGCGCATCACTATAACTGACACTTTCACTTTTCACTGCGGTCTGGGTTTGGTATTCCGTCGGTTGGTAGGGCGCGTCGGGGCGCGGGGAGGCGCAACGTCACGCGCGGCAGTCGGTCCACTCGTCGGAGTCGTCGAGGTCGGAGTCGTCGTCGTCGGAGTCGCTCTGCTCGACGGCGACGCGCCGCGCCAGGATCGACGCCACGTCGTGCAGGGCGGGCGCGCCGCGCAG
>JADANM010005346.1:2362591-2382239 GCA_026213755.1 Eurema hecabe | reverse complement strand
ATTACGACATAATTTACGATACTATTTGACAACTATTTATGAAAACTAATGTCGTTTATGTAACATTAAAATGCATAATAGGTACATTTAACCCTTTCACAGGATGTCCTTCCTTAACCTCTAAACTATTACCGTACCAAGTTTCATTAATATGAGTCCATTGGTTAAATGGTGAAAGTGTAACAAACATACAGACAGAATAATAAAAACAAATATTGAAGTAACAATAATTTAATGATTGCAATTCATATGTAGTTCCATGTCAATGTTCTCGAAATACGTTTCGGCTTATCAGTTATAGTCTCATTTGGCGACAAACACGTTTTATGCTACACCTTAAACGCAAATAATGGTTGTTAGGGGGCCTGAGTGGTTTGCATGCACAACTAGGGACGGTGAATACATTTCCACGATTTTCCCCCGCGGGAGTCCTTGAACCTTAATAGTACAGAACTATAGCGCATTGGGTCTGCTTATATCTATTGTATTCGTATTTTTAATGGGTTGTAAATAACAAACAGTAATTTGCCTTGGGCCTACTCGGGGCAGTTTTCACGGTTCGATTATTTTTCCTTTGGTTCACTTTAATACCATAAAGTCAACCTTTCAATTATTTTTAATACCTTTAGATGCATAGGCAACATTGGTGTTTGTAAAATATTAAAAAAAAACTAAATGCATCTTTCAGATGGGCTGTAGGGTCCGCTGCTAATGCGCCGCATTCTAAATCTCGCTTATAATATTCGTTTAACACTAAGCATATATGTTTACAACTTCTCGACATCGAAACATCGGGAGCCTAACAGGGAGTTAGTTGTCCGACTGATCGAGGATCGTCCCTTAGTTTCAGAGGAAGGTTATATCCCCCTTCTTCAAAGCAAAGATGTTTGTACAAAGATAAAGTACAAAGATGTACTGTCGACGCGGTACAAAAGGAATGTAAAGCATAATTCCTGCCTTATATTAGATATTATTGTCTATTCACCCTGAACCCCAACAATTTCATACAAAAAAAATAGGAAACTTTTAACTACATAGGTGATAAAGCCATGCTGTAAGGCTAAGAAACACATGTTCAAAGTTTGTAACTTCATTATAGTTGAAAGAAATTAAATTCCGTGACATTATATTCGGTAGCTTAATGAGAAAAAATCTATATAATGAGATACAACATTAAGTAAATTGACTTGACTAATATTGAATATTTCATAGAAGAATATGGATTTAATATTTTTAATTCCTTCGTATATAATATCTACCAACTATACCATAGTTTAGCTGTATGTTTGTTAGGAGGTATTTGAAATATAATTTTTATACCACATTAATTAATTATTATTCCCATATGCACACAATTTCCAAGTCGATAATATGAGGGGCAATACAGTTTCTTCCCCTTGCATATTTTAAGGCAAAAATATAAGCAACTATTCTTTAGTTTACACTAAGCAACTGTACCATGCCAGTCTAACTTTAATTTTTTGGAAACAAAAACAATAGGCTAAATTTATTGGCATATATGGAGTAAATTTTTATATCCATACTAATATTATAAATGTGAAAGTGTGTTTGTTTGTTTGTTTGTCCTTCCCTCACACCGTAGCTAAGCAATCAATCAACCCGATTTTTTGCATACGGTTAGTTGAAAAGAAGGAGAGTAACATAGGCTACTTTACTAACTGGAAAAAAGGGGGTCAAAGTTTATATGAAAGTCCACACGGGCACAGTCGTGGGCAACAGCTAGTAAAGAATAAACATACTAGTATGCTATATCTTTTTATTGCACTGTTATTGAAAAACAAAATGATCAAACATTCATATGGTCGATTATTATATTACTAATTAGCTGATCTGTGCTCTCGTTGTTGGGCATAATGTTAATAATAATATTTTATTTTTAGAACTAAAATATAAAATAGTTAGACATATGCTTTCATTGACTATTTGTAGGCATTTCAAACTCCACACGTTTTATAAAAATATATATTTCATAGTTAAAGCAGCGTTCATAAGAAACACTTTCATTCAACTGATATTTCTCCAATTCACTTTGCAAGATGGACTACCGTGTCAAATCTTTTTTATTTGTCGGTTTTTTATATAGCCTTAGAAGATCCCGAGATTACCCCTTACAATTTAACAAACACACAATCTTTACTTCTTTATAATATCTTAATATCGACTAGTATAGATCGACAACTTAGTTTGACAGCAATTCACATGTTGGAATTAATTTAACCAAGTCAAATAATTGTGTTATTACTTATCTGTACAAAGTAGTTTGTCCATCCACTTGGAATAATAAACATCATTCACACAACTTCACTAATTAATGTTTATCAATACAAATTGTTATCATAATAATGTTTCATAACTAATATTAAAATAGTTTTAAATTAATTTAGAATTATGTTTCCTTATTCTAGTTAATAATTAGTAACTTTATTGTAAAAAATATAAATATTTTAATGTAAAGCATGTAGGTAATTTCATTTCGAAATAAAAATTTAGGGAGAAGTTTAGGTAAGTAAATAATAATGAGTGAGTAAGACTTCTTCATTATTATTTACATCACAGATAATATCCCATGCTATAGCAAAAAGGAAAGTCTCGAAGGACAAATTAATATAATAAAAAAAATGTAATGTAGTAAACATTAGATTAAACTAAGTGTTACTATAACTTCTTTAGGAATTAATGTAATTTTGGCATTAAATTCAACAAGATACAAATATCATTTATTTGACCTGAATAGCACATATTTATAAAATAACTAACACAAAGTATAAAAGATTAAAATGTAATACAATAAAGGGATGTAATCATTCGGTCTATTACGAATCAGTGACGATATTATGATTGTTCCGACCAATTACTACGCCCATTTCCAAACTTATAAGAAGAATAAGCTAAAGAACACTTTAAAGCGCCACGAATGCTTATCAAAAACTCAATTATTTGTTGCTTTCTTCAAATATTAAAATAATTTACTAAAATAAGGGACAGAATCGGTTTATTACAACGAAATATTGATACAAGGCGTACTTACCCGTTCCACTCAAGGAAGTCAACAATTACTTTTGATTAACACATAACTTATATCATATAGACATTTCACCAAAAGTCAACACGAATAACTAAGTCTTATCCTCTTTACCAGTAAACGAATTCCAAATAATTTTCTATAAAATACACTTCGACCACCGCTTTAAAACCGTGCCACAAAATGAAAATGGCAGCGCTGATGTTCTGTATCATAAAAAATATAAATTTTTAAATATGACAACATTAAGTATAACGACAGTCAATACTAAATAGTCTGTGGATAATACATCGTTATTGTAATTTATTTTAATTAATGATTAAAATAAAAGTAGGTAGGTATACAAATGATAGCACTACAAATATTTCGTTGCGAATATAAACTTTACTTGCGACTATCTAAAGAGGATTTTATTAAATTATATTTTCTAAACATGTATAATATTATGTAAATTTTTGAATTAAATTTATTTCTTGTATCACCACTAACGAATTACCAGTGTCACTAAATTATAAGAATAACAAATAAATGAAACAAATCACAAAATAACCTAAGCCATAGACTACAGCGATTTGACAGTCAGTGTCCAGTGACTAAATACAGCAAATCAAGGATTTCCATATCGTGATTCAAATTTTAAATGAACGGCAAGTTGGCGACAGGCGACTCGACTAGCGCAGCTTAGTTAACGCTGAAGTAATGAAGTTGCTGTTGTGGTAGAGTGACGTATAGAAAAATTATTAGCTGCTTACAACGCGGCAATTTGAATTAGTCGTTTTTTATTATATTATAAAATTCCAATAACAATGCACGATATTATAAGTGTTATGGCTCCGGTTAATATTGCAGTTATTAAATACTGGGGAAAACGTGACGAAAAATTAATAATACCGTTAAATGACTCTGTGAGTGCAACTTTGGACACCCAAGTTATGTGCGCTAAAACTTCTGTGTGCATTCGACCTGATTTTTCCGAAGATAAAATTTGGTTAAATGGAATTGAAGAATCAATTACAAATGAAAGATTGCAGAATTGTTTACGAAAAATCAGGACTATTGCAATTGAACAGCAAAGTGTACCAAAGGATGCTACAAAATGGAAAGTTCATATTTGCTCGGAAAATAATTTTCCAACTGCAGCGGGCCTTGCTTCATCTGCAGCAGGTTATGCATGCCTAGTAACCGCGTTAGCCAGGCTCTATAGGATTAATGCTGATATAAGTGAACTAGCTCGTGTTGGCTCTGGAAGTGCTTGTAGAAGTGTGTATGGAGGATTTGTGCAATGGCTTGCAGGGACAAAACAAGATGGCAGTGACTCTATCGCAAAACAACTTGTTGACTCTACACATTGGCCTGAAATGAGAGTTTTAGTCCTTGTGGTTGCCGATACCAAAAAACACACCAGCTCTTCTATAGGAATGAAAATTACTGTTGAAACATCAGATTTAATCAAGCATCGCGTTGAAGTCTGCGTTCCAACAAGGGTAGAAAAAATTTGTAAAGCTATTAAAGAAAAAGATTTTGCAACTTTTGCAGAAATCACTATGAAAGATAGCAATGAATTTCACGCGGTGTGCCTGTCATCATACCCACCTTGTGTCTACTTAACTGACACATCACATAAAATAATTGAACTTATTCATTATTACAACAATTTGAATGGTGTGGCTAAAGTTGCTTATACATTTGATGCAGGACCGAATGCATGCTTATATCTACTTGAAGAGGAGGTACCAAAGGTGCTGTCTTTTATAAAACAATTTTTTCCTTCATCTAATCAAGATTTTGTTACTGGCCTTCCATGTCCCAAATTGGAACAAAGGAATTATTTAGAAAATTCAAACATTAAACAACACGCCACAGATCTGATAAAATATGTTATTTATACAAAAGTTGGAGATGGCCCAACAATCTTAAGTGATAATCATTTGTTAAATGAAGATGGTTATCCTATAAAGAAAAAGCTTTAAGTATTTCTCTTTTAGTTTTAACTGTTAAGATATATAAGTATATTGGTTTATGAAACTGGTTGCAATAAGTTATTAGAGATAGAATTTTTTATGGATTTTGAATTTTTTTTATTATTTAGGGTTTATGGTGTTATTGTATCTCAGTATTAAAAAATATATTTATTTTGTTTAAAATGTTATTTTTTATTAGCCTTATAATAATATCAACCTACCCACATATAAGGATAAAAAACTTTACAAATTGGACACTAGTTGTCACTGTTAAATTAACTCCCTGGATGGGTCTTCCCTGAGAGCTATGACTGAACTTCTAGAGCATGGTCTAGTTTGTACCTTCGAACACACTCACTATCAGGCGACCTGAGTTTCAAGCAATATGCCAAAAAAGAATAGTATCCAACAGAATTAGAAACAGACTGAAAATCTAGGCTCATATTTCAATTACGTTACAAGTTGTAGAAACAACTTTTCTCTATTGAAATAGACTTGCTAGCATATTTGAATAGATTCTGCTCAAAACATTATAACTAGTACATAATTAAATTATCTAGCTTTTTATTCAATTGAATATGCAAATTTACTACTTAACGGGTTTCTTATTTTACCAAGAATTTTTTTGTACAAGATTTGTGAACATTGACCTTAGAACTAAAATCTTATGTGAGTTTCTTTAATGATAAGAATCAAAGAATAAATTGTCATAATTTAACCTTTATTATCTTAAATATATACAATATTCTTTTGAATGTCTTACTCTAGGGAGATCACAATTAAAACGAAGATGCAGTGGGAATTTCATTTATTTTTATACTGTTGTATGAAGAGGACAAAAATAAATGAAACTTGGTGGTTAAACACTTTATCGTGCAGAGACCGAAACCTGCCAGACTCTGATGATGTTGTCAGTGTAACCAGCAAAAAGGGTTTGACCATCTGTGGACCAGGCAAGGGAAAGACATTGAGGTGGGTCAGATTTGGAACGGTTTTCATTAATGATTTCTGGTTTGAGCTCCTCAACCATCTCCTTGCTTTCCAAGTCCTGTAGACAAAAAAGATAAATTTATAAATACTTCAAGAATTATCTCTGACATAAAACTTGTTTTTGCTTATAATAATGACTAAAATAATGGCTATCATTAAGTAAATAATTTATTATTAAAAAAATAACTCCATTGTTGACGTACATAATTATTCTTCATTATCATGATCATGAACTTATAGTATAAAGTAACCATTTTTGAATTAAATAATATATCTTACCCAGATTTTAATTGAAGGTCCGAATGCAGCACAGAGCCAATATCTGTTGGGTGAGAAGCAGAGTGCTGTGATGATATCATTGTGGTCTAGGGTGTGGAGGTGCTTGCCGTCATTCAGGTCCCAGAGCATAGCCTTCATGTCCTTGCCTCCAGACGCACAGAGGGAACCATCAGGGGAGACTGTTACTGTGTTCAAGTATCCAGAGTGACCAAGGTGGTTGATCTTCAACTTGCAGTTGGTCAAGTGCCATACCTAGACAAATAATAACAATATGAAATATGTATTTTTATATACTTATTTATAATAATGATGAATAAGCAATCCTTCTATCAGGCATCGTAGCTTACCATCAGTAAGCTCGGATATGGCCTAGCTCAAAACAATGCATCTTATTTATTTAAAAACAACATACAACTGCACTTTAAATAACTAACCTTAACGGTACGGTCCCATCCAGCAGACACAATGATCGGGTTGGCATGATTAGGAGAGAATCTAACGCACGACACCCAGTCACTGTGGCCATCATCCTGGATTGTGTACTTGCATTCAGCAAGAGTGTTCCACAACTTGATTGTCTTGTCGCGGGATCCAGATACAATTTGACGGTTGTCAACCGAGAATGCTACAGAGAGCACATCCTATAGAAAAGAAAATAATTAAAATTTATTGTAATGAATTGTTGGAGTTTCTTTCATTTCTAGTAAACTGCTTATTACTTACGCGCACATAATACGCATTTAGACTCGAAAGCCTTATAGGCACTTATTTCTTCTGCCTCGCATAGGCACAAAACACTTATCTTCTGCCGCGCATCGGCACTTAACCTAACAAATTAAAAGTTCTGTCACACCTTAGTATGGTCTTCAAAACGCCTAGTTGTTTTTCCCGCTGCGAGATCCCAAAGACGGAGGGTCTTGTCCCATGAACCAGATAGAGCGTAGTTTCCATCGCTTGATAAAACTACATCCGAGATAAAGTGAGAGTGACCGTATAGACGCTTTTGAGGTACACCGTAATTGGTTTCGTCTCTTGTAAGCTTCCACACAATGAGAGTTTTGTCTGAAATGAAATATAGTGTTAAAGACAACAAAATAATTTCTATAAACATAGAAAAATAAAGATAGTATAAATCAGCCCCATATCCGCTTGCCGCTCAGGAATCGCGTGGCAAAGTTTTTATTCATCATATTGAACTTAAATAAACTAAAAAATATATTCTTAACGATACGTAGAAAAAATTCAACGTATGTAATATAATTAACATTTGTGTAAGGTAAAGATTAAAACGGATAATTTATAGAAGAGGTTATGAGAAGCAGACTAATATAATCTTACTTACCACGAGAAGATGACAAAATCATATCAGGGTATTTAGGATTGGTAGCGATTTGAGTAACCCATCCATTGTGGCCACATAAAGTGCCTCTTAATTTTAATGTTTCAGTCATGATTAATTCAGCTGGTAGTGAAACTGATTCAAGAACCAGCCGTCACCCGTGCTCAACGCGAAAAGAAAGATAAATGTTAATGTGAATTGTGATGTGACGTCAATTGACATTTCACACTGCTTTTTGCACAGATAACAAAATGTTAAAATCTTTGTTTAGGATTGTTAGTCTCTGTTTTTGTGTGTCAATGTACACGATATAGGTATGTACCTATGTAATGTATTTTGTTTAAATACTTGATGAAATTATGAAAAATGTATTTAATGTGCGACTTAAACTATAAAAAAAGATATTTAATTATTAATGCTGTATATATTGTCTATGAAATTAGTCTTTAGTTTTATAAGCATATAAAAGTCTATGATTTTAAATGTAAATCTGAAAACGTTAAAGCTGTAAATTAATAAAGTTCTTATTTACTATAACATATTTCTTACAATATGTGCATTCTTCATTAAATTTGTCTGCATAATTAACAAAATGGAATTTATAGTAAACTCATCTCAAGCCATTACACCGAAGGCAGTGGTATCCTCGGCTACATTGAAATCAAAAGTAAGAAAAGGTTACAAAATTCCTTACACATGTTTACATAAAACACAAGTAATTCAACATAATTGTAACATCTATGGATAATTACATATATTATATACTTCGTACATCTGAGTATAAAGAAATAATTATTAAGTACTCCCTTTTCAATTAGACCGTACAATTATTATACGTCCATTGTTCGTTATAAAAAATGAAGTAATAATGCAAGCTGAGTATAATTTTCACCTTTTATATGATTATTGTATAAAGTTACTAATATTTTAATATCCTTTATTGTGAGAACCTATGAAGTGTTACATTTTCATATTTAATCTATGAATGATGAAAAAGGAGATAAAAAGCCTTTGTGCATATGAAAATTATATAATATATAAAATCAAATTTAATTAAGACGAATTTAATTTGAATAGTAATTATATAGTTAAGAAATCTTGAACGAAGCCATATTAAGCGTCACAAGTAGTACTAGATCCATCCGCTTGGTGGCGATAGTCGTTCTTTTTTGAACCAAATTGACGTCACGCAAGTAGTATCTACGCCATTTTGTAAGTGTCTACCAAAGTCAGTATTTCTAGACACAGTGTAAAATATAAAATTCGCATGGTTTTGTGTAAATTAAATAGTTAAAATATCTTAAAAGTACGCTATGTCTCAGGCGTTAATTTCACAGACACAAAATATGGAAGACAAGGCGTCTTTAAAGGAACTGGATCAATGGATAGAACAGCTAAACGAATGCAAGCAATTGACAGAAAATCAAGTGAAAACGTTGTGCGATAAGGTAATTTTATTAAAATTTTGTTATTTTAAGTTAAGATCTATAATTGATAGATATTATTACTTTAGTGTTTGATAGGTTAGAGAACTAGCCTTAACAAAATCGAATGATTCATGTACTTACATTGGCGACCCAAGTCCGCGTATATGTAGCATAGGAGATTAATCGTTATTGAAAGATGATGGGCAGGTAGTTCATTGCAAAGAAGTAGAAATTCATTGATTTTTAGTTAAGTTGAAGTTCTATGTCTATTTTTCTTAAGTTTACCACACCCAGACATTGTATTTAGATTTCGGTTGATATAAGCCAAATTAGAAGAGATATTTTTAGACTAGATACGGAAACGATGCTTTCCAATTGTTTTTATTATTATTTGATCCTGATTACCAACTATTAGTTTTGACAATTTTGTTTGTATTTTAACATAAGACTTGGACACCAAATATTCACATATAAGCACATTAAAGATGAGTTAAATGGACCCAATCTTTTTCTTGTTTATGACAAATAATTGGTTTCTGGAATACAATATACTGTAATTGCATATGTTTATAAAATTATTATTATTATTATCATCAAGATATTGGTTTAAATGTTATTTCAAAAAATCTTATCTGATTTTTCTTTATTGATTTTTATATTAGTTAAGTTTTTGACGTTATTTGATAATGAAACTGATTGCATTTAATAATTAAACACAACAAAATATGCTCTATTATAATTAATGACATTGCATGAGACATGTACTTCTATAGGTTGTACAAGCCTGATAAAATATTTTGTCAATAGACAAAGTCAATAATAGCTTTTATATATATTTTATATACACATATACATAAGTCACCAATAAGAAAAGTTTGTCATTGATATCATAATAAACTCTTAAGAGCAACCATTTTCTGTTATCAATAAACACTACACATATCAAACCATTGGTAGCTTTGTTGTTCTCTTATGTATCTACATTGTTAAGATTGAAATACAAAAAATATTGATTAAAAGCTTAATGTAGTGGAATTATTAAGTATTACCAAATCTGTCTTCCATACATCATTTGACAATTGTGTTTGTTTGCTTATTGTCATATCTATACACAAACATTAATATTATTTTCCTGTCACTAAGGGTCAGATTAAAATAATTATTGTGCATATGATTTATTCTAAATGATTTCTTTGGGACTACAAATGGAAATGCAATACTTACATATTATTCTTGTCATAATAGTCACTAACATATTTTCTCTATGGTTTATTGTACGAATATAGTTTTTAATCTGTGTTATTTTGATTCTGTAGCTACAGACTATATCTGAACAATTAGGACTGTTAGTAATACTGCTGTTTGTTATTAAAACATTAATAACTAATTTTATTGATTTAATATGTATTCATACCTTAGGGATTAGAGACATGAAAGTCATCTATGCCCGAAGAGTAAGAATATAATGATGGTTCATAAATATAAGGATGGTATTTTTTTTTATCTTTGTGAAAAACCATAAACAAACAAAAGGAAACAAAAGTGTATAGGCTTACCTTAAATAAAAAAGTGTAGTGTCCTTGGCAATAAAATGTTTATGAGTTGTTTGCAACATTGAGGTCATCACTTTTATTATCAGTTTAAGGTAGTTTTTTTTATCTTTCTCTAAATCTTTTTTTTTCTATCTTTATATCATAAAAAAATCTATTTGTATTTTAATTGTATGGTGGTGTTCAATTAAAATAATTGTTAATTGTTGTTCTTTAGATTTCCAAATTGGTAGTCATTCAGGAGTTTTAAAACATGTTTATTTATTGAAAATTTCATAATACATAAATACACATTATCTTTCTAAAAAATAATGTCTGGCCCAGATGCAAATTAAATTTAAGTCTGGCTCAAATTAAAATTAAATTAAACTATTTTAACTGATTTAACTTATTGAATACTGTCAATAGCATTTGAATTGGGATATTCTTAAACTATTTGTAAATTGTAACTAGCCACCCTTTGCAGTTTTACCCGTTTTTTGGCATGTATTAAACACCTAAACCTTTCTTTTGAATTACACTCTGATAAAAAACCGTATGAAATTTGTTGACATAGATTTAAAGATTTAACATAGGGACAGACAGAAGAAATCAACTTTGTTTTAAACTATGTAATGATATAGAATTAGGAAGTTAAAATTCTGCAAATAATTTTAGACTAGTGATACTATATTGTATGAAACATTGGTTATTTATAAATCACAGGTGGTGATTTTGTTAGATGTTATTGTTTGATGAATAGTTAGTCTATACATACACATTGGAGTCATAACTCCTTCAGTCTCAGCTTATTGTGCAACTACAGTGATGTAAACATTACATAGGCAGTTTAATGAATTGGAAATTATAGGTTTACATAAATGTTAATAACATAAGACACAAAATGTTATAGAAAAAATGTTAACGTAAAATTTTAGGATCTAAGAAAACTTTTTTTTTTCAAATTATAACACACAAAATATGATAGAAAACATGTTAATGTGAAATTTTAGGCTCTAAGAAAACAATAATATATATTTTTTTAGAGCTACAAATGTCTAACTTTTTCCACCTATGTATATTAATATTAATAATCCTACTACATATGTGTTTAAAGACTATACATATACATTTAAATATATTTGCAAAAGGTTTTTGTAATATCAAGTTTTATTGGGAATATATATGGTTTGTGACGTTTTATACACAATGAGAATACATGCAAAGCTTCAGATAATTTCTTTATGATCCTTTCTTTAAAGAGTATGCTATAATTAGTACAGTAACCTTCAAGATGTTTAATTTTTTCTGTTGCTAAGGAACTAAATTACTCCAGGCACCTGCTTTTTCCAAGTAACCGAGGTCATCTGTGTTTAAACCAATAACCCCATGGATAATTAAACTTCTTATTTAAGCTATTTTTAAATTAAGAGAGCTACTATAGGAGTTTCTTGCCAGTTCTTCTCTCTAAAAACTGTCTTTGAATGACGATTCAAAAGTGTTACTATGTGTTAAATGTAGCAAAGTTGAATAATGGTGTGTTTGTGTTTGACTTTAGCTTTTTCATGTATGTGTGTAAACTTGGAGATATTTCTATATAATATAGTGGGCGTCATACAAAACGAAGCTAGCCGTTTTAGAGAATCAAGGATTAGCAATGAAATGTCGCCAGTTATGGGTCATTAATACTAATCTTGAATGTGCACTGTACCGTGAATAGCGTAGTTTCCATAATGGTTTATTTTGATATAGAAAAACTATACTTTGAAGTTCGCAGAGCTATTGTAAATAAATCAAACATTTATTTGTTTAATTTTTCAACACCTATTGTAAACACTTACAAGGACATAAACACGCGTAACGGCGTTTTGAAAAGTAATAATTCGATCGTTGTAAAAATACATAGTTCTTGCTTTACGAAATTTATAGAAAGAAAAAAATACGTATCATTTGTTATAAGTGACCTTTTGTCTAATTGCAGCATCTAATTACAATTCCCACAATTACATAACATCGACAGGAAATCGGATATCCTGTCAGTAATCTTGCTTATTTGGGCTAGATTTTATTGTAAATATAACCTAAATAATCTTAATTCTTCTACTATGGACCTATATCAAAAGAGAGAACTTTATAGTGCTAATTAGGAAGTTAATATGTAACAGCATTTCAACGAAACTATTTTATCTGAGCGGATATTTTATGTCGGCGAAAACTACTGTGTCAATTGATGATGCAAAACGTCCCTGTTGTGTGAATAGGGCTAATGTTTGAATTCGAAATGACTCAAATAATATATGCAGGATTTAATCCTATCATTGAATAACGCGATCGTTTTTATCTCCATTTGTAGCGGCAGGAAGTTGCAGGTTGGTCCGCCTTTTATGCTAGAAAACAAAAGACCGTAATAAAAATCTGTTCCGTACCAAAACGTAGAATCAGCAAAGAAACGAACAGGCATTTTAATTCATTCCGTTTTTGTGCGCTGCATTTTTGGATCATTATTACTCGCCGGCTTGCGAGGCCGCGCTCTAAAAACCTAGCTGAAGTACTCTTTAGAACAATACGTGATCCTGTTCGCAAGTGAGTTTTTACAGCGACGGTGTAGGACTTGCGAGATTCTTACTATGAGCTGCATAGTACAGCGTCAAAAAGATCGTTAGACAAGACACGGCTTACCTCTATCACGAAAGGTCGATAGTGTTATGTAAAAGTTGGATCAATTACGTTTATCTTGTTACGATGGAGCTGTTGCGGTAAAGGAAATCTTTATAAATAACGCCACCCACATTCGCATTAACGTTTTAAGGATGTGCCCATGACTGATAAATCCACTCGAGGAAATTGATACGTACAACTTTTACTTTTGCTTTATTCAAACCGAGTAATGACGAGTGGATGCATATTTATAAGTAGATTTCCAACTATAAGTAGTATATAGAAATAGACATTGATGGATGCACATTTCTATTATTACATTTATTGTAATTGCGTACGAGTGTCCCCTATTCACAATGATTCATTCAAATCGACACGACTGCTATGCCCGTGACGCGATAGTCTGAATGAAACGTACGTGTTTCGCTAATCAGAAGATTTTACGCCTAATTAGTCGAGCGGCCATGTGGATGATCATTTGCTTAGCCGTGTGTACCTGTTTTTTAGTCTTTTTTTGTAACCTTTAATATAAAAATAAAGGAAAATAAAAGTTAAAATATAAAATATTATAACTGAGATTACTTGAAAGGCATTTTTGAAAGAGACGAACGAAAGACCCTGAACACTTATTATTATGCAAGGTTTACATAGGAGGTGTAGCGAGGACGGTTTGTAAAAACTATGTAGATGTTCAAATATTGCAGATTGGAAGGCTAAAAATTGCTCAAATGTTGTTATTATTTAGGTACTGTGATTTTTTAAAACAGCAAGATTACAACCACCCTTACAACTTTTAATCTCTTTATACAACATAAGAATAATAGTTGTACAATTATTTTAAAATCCTCTTACAACTCTGTAATGAATTTTCAGGCAAAAGAGATTCTAACGAAGGAGTCGAACGTGCAAGAGGTGCAATGCCCAGTAACGGTGTGCGGGGACGTGCACGGGCAGTTCCACGACCTGATGGAGCTGTTCCGCATCGGCGGCCGCTCGCCCGACACCAACTACCTGTTCATGGGCGACTACGTCGACCGCGGCTACTACAGCGTCGAGACCGTCACACTGCTAGTTGCCCTTAAGGTATGTGGACTGGCGAAACTCTGGGCATTCCCAGAGTACTCAAGCTGAAAGACATTTCTTTCAGATTATGTTGGTATCTCGGTATCGAAACCGTCACACAAGTCGTTGCCCTTAAGGTATGTGGACTGGGAAACTCTGGACATTCCCAGAGTACCTCCAGCTGAAAGACATTTCTTTCAGCTGATGTTGGTATCTTCATATCGAAACCGTCACACAGGTTGTTGCCCTTAAGGTCTGTGGACTAGAGGAACTTCGGGAATGTCTTTCAGCTGATGGTGATATCGGGGGAATGTTTTCAAACCGTCATACAGGTCGTTGCGATCAGGGCTAATGCGTGAACCCTTTTTACTCTTATTGGTGTTGAGACCGTTATTCTAACTTCTTCATAACTCATAAGTTGTTGGGGCAGTTACCACTGCTTCATCAACACCAATTAGAGAACGAAGACCAATTCAAGAAGGATGTATCGGGAAGTTGGTCTTTCAGTGATATATTTATAGTTCAACAAAATTTCTCAATGGTTATATTGACTCTTACTAACCGTTTCTTTGCGGATGATGCCGCACAGGCACCATATAAATCTTGCGTATTGCATGTGGTGCCTGAGAGGATACAAAATGTATGGACGGACGTATTTGTTTGACGCCAGGCACAACAAATTGTGAAAACCACCGGAATCGGTTAATAATTGTCCCCTGCTCTAAAGATTATACTGTACCTACAATACACACCAAGTTTTGCACAGTACAACTAACAAATTTACATTGTTTTTCAAATCACTGTGTTGTGTTTAGATCGAAACGAGTACAGCTTCTTTTAAATCCAGCAATCGTGATCGTTTCTTGGTAAAGTTACATAAACAGTTTTAATAGATTTGCTTTTATAAAGACGATCTAAGAAATAAACGACTCGGCATATCCTGTTGATATTATTGCATACGAACATTTCTATTGAACAGTGTACTGTTTAAAGATTGTTGCAAAATTTTGTGTTTTGTCTATACTTCTATACTATTATATAAAAAGGGAAGATTCGTTTGTGTGTTTGATCGAAAAGGCGCCAAAACTACTGGACAGATTCTTGTAATTCGGGAAAGATCTAGTCTTGAACTATGTATACCTATGATGAATATTGGCTACTTTTTATTGTAGAAAAAGGCTTGGATAATAAGAAATAGAGGATGATCGCCACTATGTTCTAGAATTTCGTAGAAGGCTGATAGATTTAATATACTAACAATTATTTCATTGTAGTCATTTACATGTATTGATTTCACGAAGCTGCCGTATGTTGTTCACGACACCTGTTTACATTTAGACAATGTAGGCTTACAGCGGTTAGAGCTATTGTTTTAACCATGCTAATGTTTTGTTTATCGATCCTTACGAGATAATTTATTGTGACTGTAACATTTGTATCAAGTTTATCTATATATGTATGTATGTATACAAAGTCGGAATAGCTTACCTACAACGTGAAACGTGATTGTGAAACGTCTGAAACGAATGGCTTAGAATTTGTGGGATTGGTATGATTCCTGTGTTAGTAGAATAGCTATTACAATATACTAGAAGAAGTTAAATTCATAGAGATTAAACTTCAGGCTATTTCAGGGAAACTGGGAAGTCTGAATTCCAGTTTCGATCTAAATATAAAAACAACATAAACCTTTCAACTTGAATCTTCAATTACTATATGAATAAGCTTTAAAATTGCACACAATGTCACCTTATCATAGCAATAACTGTTATTAACCTGACTGTGAAAGTAATAATAATATCAATGCCAAGAAAGAAAATCCAGACGATAGTTGTTATTGAATTACAAAACATAATATTACGCCTTGTCACTGAGGACATGCACTAATAAACAAGAAACTCTAGTCGCATAGGACATTCTGTTTTCTAGATCGGGGGACGCCGCCTCCACTGATAAAAATTGGACTGTTTAATATCGCTTATCGTGAGATTCTTATCAGTTTGCTTTCATCAAATATATTTTTGCTCATATCTCTTTTTAATATAACAAACAATAATAAAGGTTTCACTCTGTTTTATCGTGATATGATATGGTTGTTTTTTAATATGAGGCTTAGATTTTTTTGGTGTGTGGTTAAGGAACAATGTAGAAATGATATTTTGTATACAAACTTGTTTACACCCCTTGTTTTTCTCCGTGTACCCGCATTTATACATGGGCTATTTATTTTAAACAAAGAAAGTATTCAAAATGCAACTCGTAGTACAGACTACAGAGGTTAATGCGATCAAACTAATAAATTCTTCTTTTTGACGTATATGTACAGATTTTTATTTTCCTCCAAAAGAAACTTGCATTTGCCTTGTTTGTCATGTAACAGTAAGTTAGGCACGCGACGAATGGGGAAAGTAATAAAATACTAAACTAAACGATATAGATAATATATTTCTTATTGTATGTCTTTCACAAGAATACAAAATGCAACATTCACTATGATTAAATCTTCATTTAAACATTTATTTAAGCAACTTGAGGAAAAGAGTTGTTACTTAACCAGTTTAACTTGAAATCTTATCTATTTTAAATAAAAACTTTTATAAACATTGAAAACCTTAAAAGTCCATCATTGATGAAGTTTACTTAATTTGATTTAAAAATGTTTATGTTTATAATTAACGGAAGCGATAATACCAAGTGTAGTGTCGGAAAACAGTGAATATTAAACAGCTGTTTGAATATACCAAATTATTTGTAAAAAAAGATTTGTATGTAATTTGTTCATATTTCAATATAAATATTTCTCTTTTTTATTTATTTATATATCATCGTGGTGATAATTCGAATAATCCTATTTTAAAAATTATTTTCGATAAATAAGGCATAGTATTATTTGTAAGTAACTCAAAGAAGTACCTAATTTCTTTATATGCGAGAAAGAAAGCTGGACTCAACTAGTTATAATATTAGTCTATAAAGATCACATCCAAGAATGTTTTCTTAACAATGTTATTACACATTCCATTTGAGCATTTTTACCTTTGCATACGAAATGCTAACAAGATGCTATACTGGTTCAAAGTTAATTGCCTTATTCATAGTATATGAAGAAGGTATTGTTTCAATTCATGGTCAGTGTCAGTGATTTAAATGTAAAAGCATTTATAAGCGTTCTTTCTTTTCGTTAGAATTTATTATCCTTATATTAGATCAATTTTGATTTTGTCGCGTAGTAATAGATGTTATTAAAATTGCTTTTCCAATAGAAAACCACATAACTTCATAGTGAGAGTGACATAGACTAGAATGATGTATCCGTAAAACAACGCGATCGAGTTGGATGCGGTTCATAGCTCGAATATGATTTATAACGTTTTACCCGTAGTTTTCGTTCCTGTATCAATACAGAAATAGAAAGTCCTATGTGTTAATATCTAATCTACCTGTTTGCGAAACCTGAGCGAAATACATTCAGTAGTTTTCGTGTAAAAGAGCAACAAACAAACTGACAAACATCCTCAAAAACGGCGTTCGTTAATTTGTAGGACAATAAAGTATAGAACAAAGAATGACGTATTAACAATGATTCGACTACAATCTATAAGACAAAGATTCTCATGTAAATACGTAGCGCTATCTCTTATCATTATTGTTTATAAAAATAGCACAATGACTAATAGTTGGGCTACTTTATCTTGCCGTATACGATTTGTTTTGTTAATGATTTCCTTACTAAAGTCTTTAAGTTAAACAAATCGGCATAGATGAACAACGATGCCAATAAGTGGGTCAGAAGTGCATGCGATCGACCTCAAAACCGCGTCGTGGAATACAAATGAGTTTAATAATTATTTTATAATTAAATATGTCATCGCAATGATGAAATTCGGTTTCAAATTACCAAAGAGCGCGGTTGGGGTTGACAGATTTAAAGTGGTGTGTGAAAACCCTTTGATTATCCGGAATTATATATTTCTCGTATTTCAAGTAATAATAAATTAGTTTATATCAATTAATATACTTTAGAATATCTTTACCTATAGCTAGCAGCTGTTTTTCGTTTTGATATTGTTAGGGTTAATGACCTTGACATTTACATCATATGGTTCTTATTGGTAAAAGAGTATTTGGTATAGTTGTGATTGGTAATAGTATACTCATAAATTTTAGTTCGATCATAAAAAAGGTAAATTTTAATATAGATGAATTTTTTAACTGTTTGTAAGCACTTATTATAAAAAGGTACTTGTTCTATTCTAATTACATTATCATAATATTATGAACTACTTTGACAAGGTCGATTGGCGCAATGTGCGTGGCGAAGATTAAAACATTTTTATAATTCCAATAAAGAAATAATAATGCTGACGTTTATCATTCATTTTTGTTTCTTTTAAACATAATAATAATTTTACTAATATTTATGACTATAAAATAAAAAAAATATAATTTGGTTACAACCAAGAAATGTTTCATATTATTTTTAGAAATTGTACTGTCCTAATAAAGTAAGCAGTGCAAAAATATCTATACAGTAGTAGGATTAATACATATGGACGAACAGAAGAAAGCGACATAGTTTTATTCTATGTAAAGATTTAAAACATGTATTATAATATGTAGTATATTGTTATATGTAATTACAGGTCAGATATCGCGAAAGAATAACGATCCTTCGCGGCAACCACGAGTCCCGTCAGATTACCCAAGTATACGGGTTCTACGACGAATGCCTCCGCAAATACGGCAACGCGTCCGTCTGGAAGCACTTCACCGATCTGTTCGACTTCCTGCCGCTCACGGCGCTGGTCGACGGACAGATATTCTGCCTCCACGGGGGTCTGAGCCCCTCCATCGACACCCTGGACCACATCCGCGCCCTGGACCGCGTGCAGGAGGTGCCCCACGAAGGACCCATGTGCGATCTGCTCTGGAGTGACCCTGATGATAGGTGAGTTGGTGCGACTAGAAAAATAAAATAATACTCATAGAATATTAGTACTGCTATATCGGACTATATACTAATTATATGGATTTCAATTATGATAGTTTAAAATGTCTTGAGTGGATACAAAAAGTAAATGGGTCGTATGAAGATGACGTGATCAGTTTTGAACAGATTTTACATGTGACTTCATCTTTGAATAAAAAAATATTTTGATTTATTAGAGCTAAAAACAGCATGAAATTATGAATTATATTACCTATTACAATCTTTGTGTAGTTTTGCATGTTTTTGTTGAAAAAATTGAATGACTTATACTCAATGATTTAACGGATGCTAATATTCTTTAGTGGTTGAAACGCCGTTTTTATAAACGTCTTAAAATCCAAGAATTATAAAAAGATCTGGCAAATAATTG
>JADANM010005346.1:2337346-2357613 GCA_026213755.1 Eurema hecabe | reverse complement strand
AAATGTCTTTCTGTAATTAACAGGATGGATAACATGGATTTTGTATCTCGATATGTGAATGAAGTAGCTTTATACTGCTCGTTCTTTACAATCAATAGAATATACGGATACGACCTGAATTTAGTTCAGTTTATATTTGTTAGAATAGAGACTCGTGTAGGCAATGTGAATCGGTGACTGTGAAATGAAATCACTTTTGAGGGTAGTCAAAGAATGATCATTCCATTTTCGTCGTGGCGACGCTTAAAAGCGATTTTATATGTATCTTTCTATCGTTCTTGGAATTATGTTGAGTTGAGATTTTTACACCGGTCTTCGATTAGATTAAATTGATTGAAATGGAAATACGTAGATTCGAGTAAAGTCATTTTTTACCGCTAAAGGCTATGCGTGTGTTCTTAATGTGATTAAATTAAGTGAATGTGCGTTATGTGTGTAGGATTCTTAAGTTGTGTATACATTTGTACTACGAGACGCTTGCCCCAAGCTCGAACTGGCTTCAACAAAAATGTCACTCATACTGCGGCAATGAGACAATGAAGGGTACTTGTTAAACAATTTTTATATTGTAATAAAAATATGTAATATATAAGAAATATTATTAGAACACATGTGTAATCTTTAGGCTTATGTTTCACTATGACAATTTGATTTTCCGCGTTTTTTTACGTTCTAAACGATTTGCTGTAAGGAAATAAATTGTTAATATGTATATTACATTACAATAAAATTATATGTATAGATAATGTGGTTCGGTGATGTGCTGTTATTTAATGCGAGCAATAAAATGGGTTTATTTTAACAGAATGCGCGTGCAAATTCGTCGGGCTTTGCATTTTATCGTTTGCATTGAGAAAAAAAAAACAACAACAAAAATGGCGGCGGGATTCTAAATTTAAAAGTCAGCAGAGCGCTTTAACTTGCCTTCGCGCGCGATATTATGCTGGTATGTTCATTATTGCACGGACGGACAGCGCGAACACTGTATGTATTACTTATGTATCAAAGACAATTTAGACCTCATTAAACAGCGTACATTTGCTAAATCGTAGTTTTATTTTTTTACCATCACAATGGACATACCACCATACTGTTGGGATTCAGCAGGTGGCATTATTTTATTCTTGATACGTTCGCGTTGTAACAGTTTTTGATCTATCCGTTTAAAATTTACAATTAACACACTCATTGATATGTATTTTTTTCAGTTTGATATTATTTTTAATGTATTAGTGTCGTATGCTTTCTCGAGCGCAATAAACGACGGGTACCTTCGGCAGCCGTCATTAAATAACAATAAGCATTTATTTTCGTGACAGAATGACCGATTGCGTCGTATATTTAATATATTCGCGTGACTTAGTCAAAGTATTAAAAATGTTATAAAAAGGCGTTTCGGCACATTCTGTCAGGAGGTCTGATCGCATTTTGTAAAATTGGGTTTCTTTGAAATTCCCTCCTGTTGTGCCACAGTACCTGTATAACATGGAATAAAGTGTCTCACAACTGTGGAGCTTATGTTTCGTTTATTATTAAATTCATCGTTTTAGTTCTGACAATTATGTAAATACATATAAATGGAAGGCAACAATGGGTCGTTTAGTGGAAATGAGATCGTGCCGTCTCCCTCGTACTCAGGCGAAATGAATGCGATGAACAGCTTATTTATAATGTATAGCATTTTTTATATGGAAATTGAAGAGAATATTACTAGTAGGGAACATCTACATGTCCCATAGTGGGTGAGACGTCTAGTGTTGTTGTAGAGCGAGTTGGCAGAACGATCGCCCGGACCGTTGTGTCAGTGCCATTAAATTTATTATCATTAAAACTATACACGAGCCTCGGCCGAATTCATATTATGTTTACATTTCCAAATTGCACTTGATTGATTGAGAGCGTGTGTACTGAATACAAAGAACTTCCCACCAATCACATCGGACGCCACACGTTTCTTCGATCTAAGTATTAAGTATGTAAGTTAGGTAAATAAATATACGCAAAAAGAACAAAAAAATTTCAAGAGCTTCATTTGTGTGAATTGCATTAGATGTTTGTTGCAAGGGTCGTACGATTTCGCTTTCGCTGGCGTCGATTCACACAATCGAAGCTCGCTTGTAATATAAGGCTTTCCCGGCATAATACATAGGCAATATTCAATACGAGATTTGCAGAGAATATTTGAGTAGAACGAATGTTGTGACAATGAGTGCAATGTTGCGCGAGTTGAAAACTTACTGGAATTATACAGTGTTGGCAATAATCTTATTTCAGATAAAACTATTAAAACAATTTATTCTTACAACTGTACTATGCCCGTGAATAGAAATTAGATAATAAACAAAATTAATTATACACAATGTTTCATTATCGAATCACCCTTTTTTTCAAAGCTTATCCATACATATATATAAAGCTGAAGAGTTTGTTTGAAATCGCTAATCTCAGAAACTACTGGTTCGTATTGAAAAATTTTTTTTTTATTAAATAAACAATTTATCGAGGAAGGCTTTAGGCTACATAGCATCACGCTACGACTGATAGGAGCGAAGAAATAATGGCAAGAGATCGACGGGGACGAAGTCGCGAGCAACGGCTAGTTAATTGATAAGCCGGTTATGAGTAGTCACGCACGAAATGTTGCCGACTAAAACCCATCATTTTTTGCGCCTACAGACTCTATGAACACTTCAACACTTTTCCACATATCAATTCACCCAGGAGAATATTTTAACCCCTACATTTAATAGTTAAATTACATGGGTCACAACTCATAATTGATGTATAAAGTAAAAATTACTTGAAATATTCTCACAACGGTTTAATATTTCTTTATCAGTACCCAACCAAACTAGAAACAAAAACAAAATACGTAAAACGTTCGGTGAAAATTATGATTGATATTAGATGCACGATTTCTTAATAAGTGTGGCGAGTCATAACTCGTAAGTATAAAATAGATTTAATTCTTAATCTTGAATAAATCCCATATCCAAATAAATGTTGGTATTTTAAATATTATTTACTGAATAAAAATTTTAAATAACTAAATTTTCGACTAAGGTGCTCGGATTTTTTGACTGGGAAAAAGACTGGTTTATTGCAGTCCATAATACTCATTTTCATTTAAACATTTTAGGATTTCAAATAAAACATTCAAATTCATAAAAAGGTCTATATTTGACAGAGTTCCCATGCACAATAAGAATGTATACATTTTCGATTACTCCCAGTTTTACCAATTCACAACAATGGCAACTTCAACGTAAATAAAATTTTAAATTAATAAACGTACAAAAATAAATGTTTTTAACATCTTTGAAAAGCCTCTTGATTGTACACTGCCATCTTAAAGATATAACAAGTAATAAAGCTACACTCACGTTCACGATAAGTCTTATTCTTTTCGCTCATTAATATCATTTTTATAATTAACAAGAAAAGATTTGTGAGCGGTGATATACCGTGCTTCGTACTAAAACACTCATTAAATGCTATGTTACAACCAGGTTGTTATCTTTATAATAAATCACTCCTTAATACTAACAATAAATATATCTTATACCTTGTAAAGGAAGGCCACACTTAATCTACCCTCACCAATATAATTTTAAATTGTCATGTCAGATGCGTAAAACAGTTTTGGATCACTTAAAATTCAACTTTAGGTTTATTTACACACTACAAAGATATAGGTATTTGTTTTTGGGAATGTCTATTACTGCTTTTGACAGATACTGATTTTGTTCAAGAAGAAATAATACAATATAGAACTCACAGTACTGTATACTACATATAAGAACTTTGTTCTAAAATAAAAATAATTCATAGGATATAATACTTGTTCGAGGTTGTATGACAATTTTAATGTTGAAACACATTCCAATGACACAATTGTAAGATTTAAAAAGTTGCGTTTCATTACATAGAGTAAGTACTTGCAGTTTAAATAAATTGAGGTCTCAGTATCAAAACTAAATTGAAAATACCCTCTAAATTAAAACAAACTAGTATGTAAAGATATCGTTCTAATAAAAATTGAAAAGTTTCTGTATTAGATAATATTATGGAACAAATCTAAAATATCAACACATGATAAACCTTTTAAGCTTTATAAGCATGCAGGGTCTGTAAATAAAAAGCAACTTCTTAATCTATAAAGGCGTCTGTAATCTTATCGAACGAATCCATTCCTATATAACGCCGATTCGCGTATATTGAGCAATGCATTAGTTTCACATTTAATACATTGATCAGGGTTCGTAAAAATTTTTTGCTAAATTTTATATTTATATATTTAATTAAACTTTCATTCCCGTATCTAAGTCTAGCAGTTGCTTCATCAGTTCGTATGTGGAGAAAGATGTGGCGACCATCGGTATAGCTCTGATGTAGTTGACGCTCATGCCCCGGTACAACCCTTTGACTATGCCATTCTCTTTGTAAATGTGCGCCAAGGTTTTTACCATACCGACGCTGTAAGATAATGCAAGGTGTGTAAAAGAGTTGAATATTGAATGTTGGTGGATGGAATTGATTATTTTTATCATTTCCGTACATATAAAAATGCATTACTGAAATATAGAAAAATATTAAAATAGCTGTTTCCCACGACTCCATCCGCGTGAACTTTCATGTAAACTTTGACCCCCATTACCATCCCTTACCTCCAGTTAAAAAGTAGCCTCCTTTCTCAGGCTCTAGACTATCTGTATAACAAGTTTCATTACAAACGGTTCAATAGTTTAATAGTTTTGTCGTGAAAGCCACAGCGAGACAGAGAGATAGACGGAGATCTTTTCGCATTTATAATATTAATATGGCAGTATGGATTATGCACCACTTTCGATTGACTTCATGTAGGATTAGGTTTGTACATAAAATGATTAAAAATCTAGTTACATAATACAAGAGTTATTTCAAATATAATTAAATAAAATAAAAAAGTTACATAATAAATACTAACCTCCTGTTAGTCGCCAACACCAGTGCAAGAAATATGAAATAAATTTGTGTTGTTAATGACTACTTATAAAATGAATAGATAAAAAATAAAATAAAAGCTTGTTGAGCCCAATATAAAAGGTTTTATAGAGATTATTACTTATATTAAAAAAATAAACTAGATGTTAGTTAATATACTTAAAAAATTAAAAAGGAAAGTTATATTTTACATTTAACCTACTCCTATTGAAATATAAATTATATTTATTTTTTAATAATAACCACCACCCTCTACAGTGTGTTTTTGAAGACTTGTAATGTTAAATGTGTTTATATACTTTACATGTATTATTCACCATTCATATAGTGTATCTAGTGTAATTTTGTGTTTTATAGTGCATTACGTCCGTGTTCCACCTATCACCTATGGTGTGCTATTGTTTGGTGTAGTATGTAAAGTGTGAAGTAGTATATAAGACTCACGCTATGTAGTGTAGTGTAAGCCCATGTTTTATAGTGCATTACGTGCGTGTTACTGGTTACACCTATCACATATAGTGTTGTGTGGTGTGTTATACTGCAGTGTAGACTCGCCCTATATAGAGCAGTTTAAGCTTGAGTGCATTACGCGCGTGTTACGCCTATAGGTGATAGTGTGGTGTAGTAAATTTTTTTTATATAATGTGAAGAGGGGAGACGAGCTGGACGCACTCCTGATGGTAAGAGTAACGCCAGCCCATAGCCAATGCACTGCTACCCGGAACTTTGCTATAAAACTTTGAGTCATCAGATGTTAAGACTCATTAGCCCAGTAATTTCGCTGTCTACAGTGCCCTTCATTTAATTGACTGTAGTGTAGTTTTGTTAAGTGTAATGTGGTATACTGTTGTGTAGTTTAGTGTAGTGCGGTATAGTTAAGTTAAGTTTTAGTAGTGTAGTGTGGTACAGTGTAGTGTAGTGTAAACTACACGTTTGGTGTAGTGTAGCCTCTCGTGTAGTGTAGTTTAGTTTAGTGTAGTGTAGTGTAGTATAGTTTAGTTAAGTTTAGTGTAGTGTAGTGCAGCCTCACCCAAAGTGCCTGGTGGCGGGGTCCATGGCGGCCAGCTGCATGCGGCGGCGCGTCACGTCGAGCGGGTACGACACGGACTGCGCGGCCGCGCCCGCCAGTCCACCGCACACCAACTTGCCCGGGACAGACAACACCAGACCACCTACAGATAGCCCAGTTATTTATTATACAATTGAAGCTTTTTTATATGCGGCTAAAATAAAAGAGCCGCACCCTGCTCGTAAGAATTTAGAAGGTGCATTAAGAAGATTTTTTTAGGAAGTTAGGATTATAGTTATTTGTGTGTAAAAGTAAAAGCAGATCGTTAGACCGAATAGGGCCGACTCGCATCGGCGTGGAGCCACCCTGGAACCCAACAGAAACCGGTGTCAAGTAATGTTGACGTTAGAGGCCCATTTTGGCCATACTTATAAGATCGGTTTCCTGAGGCTTAGCTTTAATAGTCCATAGGCTTTGGTAGCCGCTTGTCATCAAGCGAATCTACCATGTTTAATAACAACTTTATATAAAAATATAACAAACAATAATATTAAAGTTGACGAATTTTAATATCTAAGAACCAACTTGATATATAGCATATGGATTAAAAAACATATTAACGAAACCGACTTGTCTTTATAGATCTGATTGTTTGAAAGCATCACAGAAGTATCTATGTACTTACTATTCATAGATAAAAATTACTTGAATAAAGACTAAGTAATAAGATATTTTTTATACTTAAATTTGATCATAAAAAACATAGCTACAGATAACTGATAAAATATGTCTGTAAAAACAGTTCTGCATAATCAATGCAACCTTTGTTCTTTGAAAGACGACCAACGAGCGCGAACACGGTATCGCAAACATTTCATAAACCGTTCAAATTTCAAAGTACATAACTATTTAGCGATTACCATATAGAGTTATCTTCTTTAACGCACGACACGACACACATGCGTGGTGTCACTGAACGAAGATTGTATTTCGCATGTTGGATACATTTTAGTATTTGGTTACTTTTATTTTTATTTTAGTATAAGAAGAAAGTTAAAGTTAGTAGTAGTCCAAATTTAATAGGATTTTAACCAGATAAAATTACAGTTATTCCGAGTCATATGAAATCCTTTTTTTCCTTAGTAGCTTTAATAAGTTTGTACTACTCTTTTGAGCCCCTTTATTTTAAAGCTTGCGAATGTTCAGTTTTCTAATTTTTCCATGTGTATGGATGGGTTTTCTAAGGATGCTACTTCAAATTTTACATTTTACATTGACAGTGACATTATAAACATATTTTATGCAGGACCGTAGACTTTAGTATATTTATAATTTCAACTCGATAATCGAAATAAAGCATCTTACAAACAGACAGCTACACTGATCGTAAACAATAGTATCTAATGTAATGTTATATTATGAGGCTTTAGTTTTTTTCTTTTACGAAAGGAACTCTAAATATGTCAGGACGGCTTCGTCTATGGAAAACAAGCGCTTAACACAGTTTAAAAAAATAATAAGGCCAATCAACTTCAATACCCAACTACTCACTCTAACGTTCAATGACCTAAGTGTCTGAAAGCATTAAACTTTTATACTAAACTAGTGATATGCCCCGGCTTCGCTCGGATATATTATGCATACAATAAATTGAGATGTAAGCTACCCTATCTTTTAAGTTTGATCAAACTGCACACGGTGCAAATTTAATTTAAAATCAGCAGTATTAGGAGTCAATCGCGGACAAACAACGTGATACGTAATTTATATATATTAAGATTTTAAAGGATACATACCAGTGTTCCTATCGCACTTCTTGCAGAGCGTGGTGGGGAGGTACTTCATGCAGAGGTACTTGAGCGACTCGAAGCAGTAGAAGCTGAAGCCGGCGTACGGCACCATGCCCACCATCGTGGGGACGAAGCCGCGGTATAGCGCGCGTATACCACCCTCCTAATAGATATTATTATCATTATAATAAACATTTTATTGTCAAAAATACAGAAAAGGACTACAAAAAAAATACAATTTAGCCAATTGGCGGTTAATTTACTTATTAAATAGTTTTACTCTTTTATTTTGAAGAGACATTGAGACAACAGTCAAAAATTCTGCACTTCTAAGATATAAAAAAAAACATTTGGAAATGTCAAACCAAAAAAATATTTATTATCTATACCTCACATAAACCTCTTCTAAGAAAAAAATAGATTTTTGTCACTCCTTCATACAGATAGCTACTTAAATAAATTAGTTGACTTATTATATTTGTACAAAAGGTACCTACAGTACCTAAATTTAATTCCTAAACCAAATCTTAATCGTCTTAAATCAGACGTGTTCTTATTCTCATGATGTATCTAAACCTAATATCCATAATAGAGCGAAGAAAACCTTTCTGACGATTGAAACACAATCATGTCTCATTACTAAACGAATTTAAATTAAACTCTAGCACATATCCTTACCGTTCTGAACATAGTGGAGGCAGCGTGTGCAATGCCCGTATACCGATGTTCGCCGGTGATCTGGAAGGCCAGTCTAGCCCTGATGGTATCAAGAGGGTACGTCAGCGTGACGGAGGTGACGCCCGCCGCGGCGCCGGCTAGGAACTTGTCGCCGTGTTGCACCATTGGTATGCTTAACCCGCTTAGGTACTGAAAACGATTACTGTGTTAACTTGTTGCTTTGTTTGTTTATGTACTTCACTAGATAATTTAAGAGTCGCGTGATTGTCCGTATGTTTAAATAACTGCATACATTATGTTTACATAGATACGTAAGGGTACATAATTTGATACGTTTTTTTTAATAAACAGTTCGATTTAAGAGGTTTGACAATGAGGAATGATGGAAATTCGGATTTAACAAAGATACAGGCATGAAAGTTGTTACAGTAAACAAGATTTGTTCAACCGCTATATAATATCGATCTCCATGGCATTTGAATATAACTTATAAAATAGTGTTCAATAAATAATTCAGTCCAATATTACATATGGATAGAAAACATGTGAAAGTTCGTCCGTCTATGCAAATTTCCTATCCGTTAATTTGCGTTTTATTTTATACCAGACATCTCTTCTTTTATCGTCGTATTTTTATTTCGGAATTTTCGATTTTTTTGTTTCGGGCGTATGCCATAATATAACAATTACTTATTTCTATAACATAATATGAATACCTAATGCATCAACGTGCCCCAAAAATGTACAAGGAGTTTAAATCAAACGTAGTTGTTACGTCAGACTTCTACTGATTGAAGCCCTAATTTGTACCGTTATACCACAATGGGTCCTAATGCATTTTCTTCTATTCACACATTTATTTTGGTATCAAATAGGGATAAACAACATTGTAATGATATCCAATTTACTTTACGTCATAACGAACCTTATTCCAAGTCAATAATATCATAGCAAGGTTACTTTTTTTATTTCCTTACAATGGCACTTCATATAATTGTATTAAGTTAAAGCGACAGGACCTTTTTATTCGCAAACAAAAGAATTATCATCCCATTCAGATGGTAAGCATTTAGTTAGCATTTTCCTGCTGTCTGTACACGATCATTTAAATAT
Organism: Eurema hecabe; assembly: GCA_026213755.1. Lineage (NCBI taxonomy): Eukaryota > Metazoa > Arthropoda > Insecta > Lepidoptera > Pieridae > Terias > Terias hecabe. The sequence goes on along the minus strand of JADANM010005346.1, from coordinate 2,348,040 downwards.
GAATTCAAACTTAAGGAAATACATTGACGTCAAAAATAACTTCCATTTATGATATTTCAAACATATACAACAAAATTTTTTGAATTGCAAAGTTGGACTATACCAAAATTTTCTTACGATATTTTTTAAATTCAGGTAGAGAATTACAATCTATACATTTGTATAGACATTTACTTGTACTTTACAAGTACATATTTATTCATATACCTATTATTGTGATTACAAATTTAATAATTTTCTTAAGAGTCTATCTATACTCGTATTTCAAATTAGTCCTTAAAATAGAAGTCAGCCTGATGGGGAGGTTTCACACTTTGTTTACAATAATATTCTGAACATTCATACCAATTATTAAGTCTATGGGAATTATTGTAACCTTAAAAGTCTTATTTGACTGGACTACAAATCCTTGCTAATAATTACGAATGTGACTGGACCGATCTTCGTGAAATTTTCTACACATACTCTTCAATCTGATAAGATTGTTAACCTGTTGTTTATTATTTATGCAAAACCGCGGGTAAAAGTTAGTATTTCAATCAAGCAGTTTGTGAAGATGATTATATTAAGCTAGTTATTACTTTATAAGGAGTTCATTGGATGTTTTGAACATATTTTGAAAACTGTTTTACTTACACCTACACCTATACAGATACCTACACATTATAAGTGATAGGTGACAGACTAATGTAGCCCGAAAATTAATAATAAAATAGCATACTAAAAGCTAGTTTTATATAAAAATCTTTACGTATGCAGGTCAGTTGTGAAAATGCAAACGAGACACCGTCGCGCCCAGCTACCTACATCACTACGTGCTCAATACGAGCCGGTTTCCATCAAATATTTGTTGAATTACGTGAAAACGGATCTTCTTACTATAATCGATTTCGTTACGGATCGTAAAACATTATTATCATAACATATTAGACGACTTTTATTTATTAAAACTTATGCATATACACTTCGTTACATTAAAAGATCTACATTATAACTGAGACTATCGTTGTAAGCCACCTTGTCAGTAAAAAGAGATATCTTGCACGCAACTACAGATGGGCAACGCAACGCTGACGTTTTTAAATAATAAACACGGCAATAAATAAAGGGATAGCTGCTATTGGCCTTAAACCTGATTCTTATTTTTTTTCATACATACATATCAAGTGAATCTATATAATATATAAAACTAAGAAGGGTTTGTTTCATTACAACACATAACTCTAGATCGGCTAGACCAATTTTCATGGTTTTTGGTTCGTTGGATTTGTCCCCGCCCCGAATAACAGAATACATCTTAAAAATAATGAAAACTTTATAAGAGGGCGGGAAGGGGTGTCAAAGTGTACATACGCGGACGGAGTCGCGGGCGACAGCACGTACTTAATATAAATATAATCATTTAAATGTTCAGTTTTCACACACACTGCGTAAAACAACATAAGCCGCTCTTAATACTTTATTGTTAATCGTCAATGGATACTATAAATTATTATAGCAAGTACTCAATGAACCTTAAATCTTTATACATATAATTTAGTATGAATGTTTATCGTAGATCGTAAATCTCCGGAGTGTGACGGTAACGCTGGCTTAGTATGTAACTGTTAACACCGCTACTTTAACTGAATACCGATTACGTGTGTAATACATTTGTAATGAGATTATATTTAAACGTGCGAATGATAAATTGCTTAACTTAAGTAGTCCATAGCAAAGTTCTGGGACCTAGGAAAGCTACAGTAAAATTTTTATAAATTCTTTATGGATTTTTCTACGTACGGCCAAATACTCATACGCAAATTAAATTTAAGAACGCCTTAAGTCTCATAATTTTGACAGAATTGTATGGCAAACTGTCAAATCGGACCGATTAAAGTTGTACTTAAATTTAAGTTGCGTTTCAGTATTCCGGCTGTAGTAACACAAACTTATACAAAAATTAAAATACAGAAGAATACAGATTTTACACTAAATGGCGGCCTTATGGTTGTAAGTCATATCTTCCAGGCAACTATATGAATTATACAATATTCTATATACCGGGGGTAGGTCTCTTTCGCAGGAGACCGACAGGGTGGGTACCCGCACAGTGCCAGACATTCTACCGCCTGAACAGTGATGTGAAAATGTCACTGTTCTCCGGTCTGAAGTGCCTTTCAGCTTTGCCGGTAGCCAGCGAAATTACTGGGCTAATGAGTCTTAACATTTGACGACTCAAAGTGGGGAGCGTCGGTGTAGTGCACCCCTGGCCGGAGTTGGGCTTTATAGCAAAGTTCCGGGTAGCACTGCATTGGCTATGGGCTGGCGTTACTCTTACCATCAAGAGTGCAGCTCGTCTCCCCTCTTCATATTATAAAAAAAAAATATTACAAATGCAAAAGTTTGTGAAACGAATTTATGTAACTGTTACAGTTCAAAAGTACTGTATGGATCATATTTGACCCTTTTTCGATTGTTGGGAAATAAATACATTCAAAGGAAGTATCCATGAGCCTTGGAGAATTTTGAATTTGGTTTATCTGGAAATTCTACAGACTTTACTGTCCCGTTTTGTCTTACTGCAGCGTAACTCTTCCGTGACTTTAGACCCTTAGACCATTAGGGTTAATAAACCTTTTGGGTATAAATTTACTTTCGTTAAGTTTATTTACTGAAGTATGGCTATTTAAAAGTGCTAATAGATTGTATTTCTAGTGATTTCTAAACAAAGACTAAAAATTAAAAATAAAAACTTGATCTATCAAACAGTATACATATTCAGTTATATTGAACCATCTAAGCGATACTGTTATTTATGTGGTATATACCCATTTTACGATTGTCATGCAAGTCTAGTGACGAGACATGATACTAGAGCCTGGACATAAAGCGACCTTCAAAGACATAATATGCATCGGTTGCGACGCTGACGGAATACTTATTTTCTAAACGCTTGCTTCTTTTTTTGCAGATAATAAATTGGTTGTTAATGTTGATAGTTTGGCGAGTTATAAATGAATAAAATTCGTTTTACATGTAAATTACGTCTGTAGAAACATTAAATCAATAGATACTATTATTATAAATTAAACCGTGATTAAAAAAAATAGTTTTCAAAATTAACATTTGGCAACCCTCGGAACTCGACAAAGGCATAATAATAATGTTTATTTTCTAAGCTGAAGATCGTATACGATAATCTATGTTAAAAAAATGAATCGCAAAATATTTTGTACAGCGTGAACAAAGTCGCGTTGGTCCGGCTAGTATAGAATATTGACAAGAGACCACAATCCTCAAAAACAAGATACAAAGCGCTGCGAAAATGATAGTTTCGTACCTGTCACTTTATTTTCAGTTTTGTTAGTTCAAAATGAAAAAATGTTTATACTTGGCAAGTACAGGTATAATATGTATTATGTATATGTTAAGTCATTGATATGCTTTTTCAGTTACCACAGTTACCTCGAAAATAGACAAATTTAAGTCCGTTTAATACTTTAAAACTTATTAATTTTTATATGTTGTCTGATGATTTAAACAATGCTTGATATTGGCAAAGTATTTCTTGAAATCTGTAGTGCAATTCCAAAATCTATTATATAAATTCTTTATTATGTTTTAACATATACCTAAAGGAAAATATAGAATAAGACACATGTAAAAGCGACCTTATGGCTGTAAGCCATTACTTCCAGGCAATCTAACAAATAATCTTACATATTATATTATTCACAATAGATGCAACAAATGTCATTTTAAAATTACAGTGAATATTAATTTTAATGTGAAATTATTATTATGTATTTAATGCCAAAGTCATGATCAGAATTTATGTTATAGTGAAGAAGTACTCTAAAATATAATCTATTTTTATTTTAAATAGTTTTTTTATGTAGGCGAATATTATACTAAAAATGATGAAGTATGTACACTAAAGAAATTAGGCTGTTTCAATAATTATGTTACTTGCGGACCCAAAAACTTTTTTCTGGCAATGATTTTCCACAAATTATGTTTTCTAAGTGTAAAGGCCATTCTTAGACTTCATCAAACAAAAAAAAAGAACTGGCCTGGTGTTTTCATTTTTATATTATAAGCTACTGAGCACAAGTTCTATCTGGTAGCAAGTAACCTCAGTCCATAGATAATCAAAACCTATGATCTATGATAATGCTTTTTCCCACCTCCACGATTTAATTGGCATAACAATTCATAATAGTTTCTGTTTTAAACAATTATCATAATTAAAAAGTTAACAAAAAACCAAGGTCTCTAATGAGATAACAATCGAACACTAGCTAACTAAATGAACAAAAATTCTATTGAGTATAATTAAACAAAATGGCAATAAAACTGTAAGAAATATTAAAGATAAAAAATAAAAAATTGATGCAAAAAATGAAACAATACTAAATTATTACTCTAGGAAAATATAATAATGAATAAAAACAATGATAAAACTATACAATGGTTGGATTGTTGTTTACCTGTTTTAGAATATCTAAGTTTAGATAATTTAAAACTTTTATAAGCTGTTTTAAACATCATTTACTACCAGTCAGTGGATGCAGAAATTTTGTTTATAGATAAAAAATCAATGGAAGAAAGTAAGACCATTAAATATCAATTTTGAGTTAATCTATAGCTATCATAATAAGGATCTTGACAGACATACAATCATAAAACAAAGTAATTTTTATAGGGTCTGATAGTTTCATTTTTAGACTCAAAATTAAAGCTTTTTAGATATAAACATTATATATAAATTGTTTATTAAACAATATTGCCATAGCACAGTCTTTTAGCTTTAATAAACTGAAAATAAAACTTTAAACACCACATACCCTTTTATATATTTCAAAACTGGTGAACTGTGTTGCTGCATACGGGAATATTCTGACCATCTGAGCTCCATTTCCTTTGTAGAGAGCAATAAATGATTCCTGTTTCACTATAGCCATGAGTCCTCCGAACACTCCATGATGCTTGTAGTGTGACGACTGAGCTTGGAGGAGGATTTTGATTCTATCTAAGGGTGCTACTGTGGTCTTAGCACACATACCTGCCACACCTACAACAAATTAAAATTGTTTTATGTATGGATCATTTTATAAGTTTCATTAGTGAAAATACTACCCTCTTAACAAAGTTAGTATTAAGAAATATAGCAATGTCGTTAGGCTATTTCATTTATACAAAATTTGAGTCCATCTAGGCGAAACAATTCAGATCCATCTAGGAGTAAGAATACTAAGGATATTTTATATGAGATTATGTATCTTATTTTAATCAATTCTAACTCTAGATACTTTAATATACGTTTCTTATTTAACTACGAAGTTACTTATGTTTATAGTATTATGCTATTTCATTACTTCTAAGAAAATATTAGTCATAATACCTAATACTTATTTTGGACATTTAATTTGATCAAACTTTACGAGTATAATATAATAAAAATTGACTTTTGATAAACAATAGTAAACATACCTCCTGCTAATAAGTTCCTCAATATAAAATCGAGATCGTTTTTCGGTTCAACTTTAAGAGCCATTTTTAAAACGGTTTTTCAAAATACCCGAACGCAAATGTATTACAATCTTTATCTAATTAACATACGGGTCCGTTAAAATAAATTTCATTAATCACAAACGAATGACGAGGGACATTTCTTCACGATTTGGCACGCAACATTTAAAACAAAACTTTCACCAACCAAACACCACTTTTCCTAAAACATCCGTTCCATCGACCTTCACATAGATCGAGCAACGTCACAATTGTATCCTAAAAAATATTCGCATAATTTTGCGAGAGCTATTGCTCATATAAGCGTAGTAATATTCGCGCTTTTCTTTATTGTAAAATAATCGCAATTATCACAAAATCGACCACACCACAGTCTCGTCAACTGCTGATTGGTGAGTAATTGTCAAATTCAAACGGTAAACCATGGAAACAAGACAGGTGTTCTACAACCGTGAAGTTGGCGTTACGAATGACATTGACATATCGGTAAACAGTAAACATAAACTAGAGCTACTATATCCGGTATTTTCATTTATATTGCTTAAATTTCCCTTCTTTAGGGGAGATCATAAAAAAAATAGTTTCTTTATTAATTTATTAATAGTTCGTATTTATGCTTCATTACTACCGTCAGGTCGTAGTAAGTTAGTTATCTTAATATAAGATTAGGTTTCTTAATGCTGAAAAATCTTATTGTATTATATTTTATATTTCTTTTAATATTCTGATACATACTAAAAGTCATTTAAGAAGTAGAAAAATATATAAAAAGACTTTGTGGCTTTGGCTCAAAAAGTAGGTATATAAATAGTATGTTATTTGGCTTATGACATTACTCACGTTGGATTTAAACGAATACAATGCTTGATAATAAACCATGGCCAATCCTTTACTGGGATTAATTACAGTAATTTATATATAATGAATTGTTATCTAGTTAAAAAGAAACAAAAATCCATACATATTCAAAATCTAATATGTCATATACACATTAACAAATAATAACAAGCTCTCCGTGAAAATCACAGTGCTTTTTGAAAGACGATTATTTTTGGAAGGATTTTAGGGAGAAATGTATTGGTGTGGGTAAATCATTGATCCTTAAAAGCTTTGAAGGTCACCTTGAAAAAGCGCGAAAGCTTAAAGAGTCGTGGGCTGTGGCATCAATACAGATTCTGTGTGCATGTTAGCCTGCACGTCCTCAGTTCGTTTATATATAAAGTAAACACACTTTAAAATCAGTCTGAGAATTTCAACACATTGCGTATACTTCTGACACATTTATCGAAAAATTCGTTCTTACTATTTCATACGTAAAGCGTATCCCGATGTCTCTGAACGTGTTGATTGTTTTATAAAAGTTCGGTATATTGTTTTCAAATATTATCAGTGTTTAAAGTTTGAAAATACGTTACAAATTACAATGGACGTGCCGGCAAAGGGGAATATTTTAGGACGTAAGTTTTTAGTGTGTAATTTTTTTTTAATTATAGTTAAGTAAAATATAGGTGAATATTTTTTTTTAATATTGACTAAAAATATAATATGTAGTTCTAAAAAAAGTTTGGAGTTAGTAGTGACACAGAATTTTATGAACAATATTTACTTAGTCGAGAATGACAATATTTATTTAACTGCACACAAATAACTTTGCTTTTCTACAATATGTTTCTACAATTTATTTAGTTTTTCATTGCTTAAGTGTGTTTAATATCTTTATACTAATAGCCCGTTCTGTGGTTTCACTCGCGTTAAGTTGAATACTTTAATTATAGTATAATATATTATAATAAAATAAAATATAGCTATCATATCATTTAAAACTCTGAACAGTACTTCCAGAGATTATCGCGTCCAAGTAAACAAACTGTTTGACTTTGTATAGAGTTATGAATGTTTGTTTTGGCATGCATATATTTTCAAGTTTAGTGATAACAAATTTGAGTATGAGGCAATGTGTCATGCATCATAATAGAGGGCAATGAACCCTTCATATATAAATATTTAATCATATCATATATATTTCGACCGCGACTTCGTTTCGTTTTTGGATTTTTACAATCTAGATCTCAATATTTCGGACAAGAAAACTATATTACGAAACAAGCATTTGCCTACTTACTAAAAATTTAATAAAAATTCTACTAATATAAATATGTACTAATAAAATACAATTTTTGGTAGGATTCCAGTTGGTCTGATATGCTCTCTCTTGTCTCTATTGAAATTTACACGGGAGAAACAATTGCGTGTGTCCTATACTTGTGAATAATCCTTTATTGTACGTTTACCACATTTTTGCTATAAATATAAAAAAGAATACGCAAAATTGATCTACGAAAAATATTTCAACAATGTTCAAAACACATGTACAGTTACTATAACTAAAATTCCAATGAATATTTTCCAATATTTAACAATGCATGTCGCATATTGCGTAGTACCATCAAGGTATCTACGGTGCTCAGATTTCTATAGAAAAATAGCATGTAACCGTTTTTATGGTTAAGAATTAAGATTGCTTTCTTAAATATGTTTTATGTATTAATAAAAGGTATATTCTAATTATATAAAGTTGAAAGTTAAAAATATTTTTTGCGATATCCTTTGCAACTTCGCATTAGAATTAAAAAAAACTTTTTGAATTGAATGTTGCATGCATAATGTTTGTTTTATGAGTCATAAACGCACCATAAAAATATGTTGTATATGAATGATGACTAATTTTCATCACCTACCAAGATCGAACCTAATTACTTTAAATGAAAAAATATAAACAACTAAAGTGGTCCATAACTTTCGTATAATAAGAGTCATTACTTATGGAATATGGGTGCGTATTGTTTACAATATTGCCTTCAATGGTAGGGACAACACTTAGGCAATATTGGATAATGATATTTGCTGCTACAGTCAATTTTCCTATCGAAAAAGTAAATATTTTGTTAGTTACTATTTACGGTAAATATCCATACTACTACTTACTAATACTTATTCGAAATCACTTCTTACCAGGCAAGCCTTTTACGTCTAATTTTGTAATTTATGGTTTATTAATCGCACCCCTAAGCGAGCTTCAAAAATATAAATAATATTAAGTAAATTTTAAAAGAAGCGCTTTAGATAATAATCATTGTAGTGTCAATCACAATTCACAACACATTCGTTTACAGATTAATACTGTAAATATACCTTAACTAATTCTAAATTCTATTTCACCTTCAAGATTTCACAGGACGAGAGAAAATCAATATTGAAGAAAGTTCAGTGTCTGTTTTAAGGACATTGACGTATTCTTAAATCTCCAATCATTAATTCAAATCCCAAATCCTTTCATTGTATAGTATTCAATCATAAAGATTCTTAATCCACATTACATCATAATGCATTTCGCAACATAGCGATATTTTACGTTATGGTGGTGAATTTAGCAGAAGAATCGTTGAATCCTAAATACATTAGTGAATCAAGACATTAGTAATTTAAGGCTAGAATACGTCAGTGATATTAAAATAAGAGGGAAAAAAGGGATATAGAGAGGCACTCTGTATAGATATGGTCATAACTGAAATTTCTGACGAAATATTTTTATTCAATGCACGTTTTCTATGGTAGTAGAGAAGTAACTTCAAATTTGTACCGTGTGTAGATAACTCCACGAGGCTTCATTTTGCATGGCATTTTGTAAAATTTTTGTACATACTCTACAAAAACAATAATTGTGTAAACATTTATGTTGTAGGTATGTTTTGTTGTGTATTTTCGTTTAGGTGCCAATATTTACATTTATACAAAAAATACGGTCTTAATATTGTTAATGTATTGCCCTTATCAGCTTTTACCAACCATATCTTATCAACAGTTTTGGTACTAGTTTGTATTTTGTTACAGGCGCAGTACCGGCGCGGTACATACTGGCCATCCTCGGGTCTATCGGGATGGCCATTGTCTATGGCTTGAAGGTCAACCTATCCGTAGCTATGGTGGGCATGTTGAACCACACAGCTATCAAATTGGACGCTCACAGCGTTCAGCATGATAATGAAACTACGCTCAAAGCGGATTTAGAATGTCGGCCTACGAGTAATTCGAGTAGTGCTAAGGTTTGTACATACATATACGCCACGATTTTTACCCTAAGGGAGTTAAAAAAACAATCATCTTTGCCACCCGCTAAATATCCTACGTGTTTCGGGACTTTTTTAAATCTAATATTCTTGGTTACAGCAGGAAATTTATAAATCTATATGAAAGTAAGAATATACATATTTATAATTGTCTTACTGTTACAATATGATAATGTGTCACTGTATATAGGTAGCAAATTCTTAAAACAAATGTAATTGCAAATATGCAATTGTTTTATTGTCGAAGTGGCGCTCTGGAAAAACATTGTAATAATAAGGTCAGTCGTAAACTATACGAGATTACATTTATCGCTGTCCTGGTTTTGTAAAGGACCAAGTTATTTATGGAATCTATTTTAATCGTCATCTGGATCTAACCTTGCAGCAGGTCAACCTATTTGCCATTATTTGATGTTGGAACGTTCCCAAGCATTCGTTTATCGCATCATTATTCAGAATAAAACTGTATAACACGTGAATTTTTACTGCGATTGACTGACTCGTAATAGTTTGCGTTTAATACTGACTTTTGCTAATTAGTTTTGAAGATTAATTTTGGACTGTATCGCCTATAGGTATCCGTTTTTGTCGTAATTTTGACATTGAATATTTTGAAATATATACTGAGATTTAATATGCTTTTCTAGTAGGTATTTAGGTCAATCACGGGACTGAAAAGTTTTTTAGGGTTGTTATATAGTAAAAAGCTCGGAACTCGGAAGCAATACTAAATGGAAACTTAAAAAATTTGGTGTTATCATGGAGTGAATTTCATAGTTTTCACCGAAGTAAGAGCTAGTATTTAAAATCAAATTGAAAAGAAAATTGACGCTAACAGTTCTACAGACATAGTCAATAGAATAGTTTGTTAAAACAAATATATACCTACGTAAGAGAAAAGGAATCTTGCTCTAAATCTTTTAATAGATTTATGGCATACGTCAATCTGACCCGAATTAACTGACAATATTACCAATTGAGTAAACGAAAGTGAATGGCGCCAATAATTTGGGAGTCTGTCAACGTCATTTTCATATTACAAATTGATATTTG
>JADANM010005346.1:2320778-2337246 GCA_026213755.1 Eurema hecabe | reverse complement strand
ATATTTGAGTTTGTAAATTATTGTCGTATGATAAAGTACATACAGAGAATAACGTCCCAGAAATGGAATGAAAAGCGTCTCTAATATTTGAGGATTAATATCTAGTAATTGCTGACACTTCTACTCTAATTGGACTAATTTTTATTTTAACGGAATTTCGTAAATTTCGTCGATGCATTTTTATCGAACTTTAACACTCACATACAAATGTATTAAGTGGGAAATATTATTACGTCCAAATCTTTCTATTTTAGGATGCAGATGGTCCCTTTCTATGGTCTTCAGAAATTCAGGGCATTATCCTGAGTTGCTATTTTTGGGGATATTTCGTGTCGCAAATACCCGGTGCGTAAACAATGAAATTTATCGTGACTTTTATCATTTACTAACTTTTATATGAGGAATTTTAAGCTATAAATATTTTTAAAAGGTAAGAGACACTTCAAAGGAACGCTGATTTAATTAATATCTTTTTCCATTTGTTGTTTGCATTATTGTGATTATATGTCGGTAGCGCATCTCAGTTCCCAATATTTAATGAATAATCAATATAGTTATTAATATGTTTTTAAATTTGGATAGTTATTAATTAACACTTTGACATAGCTAAGTTACTCTTTTTAAGCATAATCATCATGTGAAATATATAGGTGGTCGTGTCGCGGAGTTATTTTCGGCAAAATGGGTGATGTTCTTCAGTGTGACCATCAATGTGGTGTGTACAATTTTGACCCCGGTCATGGCTGAAGCGCACTACGTAGCCGTCGTGCTTATGAGGGTTGGCGAAGGAATTGGTGGGGTGAGTAGTTCCTCGATATTTAAAGTAGATCTTAAGTTTTTATAAAGTACTTTAAGATAATTTAATATTCTGCAGACAGTTTAATAAATTTAATAAAGAGAGTTTAATGTTAGGTTTAAATACGAGATAAACAAATTTAAAATGTCCGATCTCTCATAGGCATGATTGGAAGAAATAAAAAGTGAAGATATTTTAGAAGAGCAATAAGCTTAAATGTCATTCTATAGTAAATATTTACTTTTCTAGGGAGTGACCTTCCCTGCAATGCATGTATTATTGTCAAAATGGGCGCCGCCGGCAGAACGCAGTGTCATGGCCGCATTGGTTTACGCGGGAACCTCGCTCGGAACTGTCATGTCTATGCTTATGGCAGGAGTTTTGACAGCTACCCTCGGTAATTTTTTTATATATGCTGATTTATTGACTATTTTTTGAATTAAATAATATCTATTTTCATAAAATATACTGCCTTACAACGATTGGTAGGATATGGTCATTATCGATCTATTATTGTATAAGGTAAGTAAGTTTGCACATATGATACATATTTCTAAGATATGTAAGAAATAACCATGCTTAAGAATCTAGTATTAATTGAGAGCTTAATTATAAATGTATCATATTCATTTTCGGTTTCAGAGTTATTTCCGTTACAGAACTATTCCTCAATTTAATTTAATACCTTACGTATATTATAGTCACTCATAAAATACTTTTAAAACTTAACAGGATGGGAGAGCGTATTCTACGTAATGGGTGGGTTGTCAGCGATCTGGTGTTTCTTGTGGGTGTTCCTGATCAAGGATTCACCAGCGGAACAGCCTCTCATCAGCCAAGAGGAGCGAGATTTGATCATCAGCTCACTTGGAGGCAAGACTGATGATCATGGGCATAAGGTAAATATGACGAGAAAGTTTGAGAATTTTTTAATTGTAACATGGGAAATAGGATAATTATATATAGGAACATTTAGGATTTCATAATCTATTAGAGCATGCTGTACATATTGTTATCACGTTGCTGTTCTGTACTGTTCAAAATTTTAAATATACTTAAAATGTGTGGTAATTGGTATCTCAGAAACTCGATTAAAACTTTGACCAGCGCACCATTAATTGATGATGGCAAGACTTTAGAATTTTACATACTATTAATAACTATTGTACTAATTTATTCTATGTTATTATAAAAAATACTATTGTATCTGCTTACTAGACTAAGGTATGACACTAGGACTCTTTAATAATCTTTCCAGAATACTTCAGTTCCCTGGCGCAAGGTGTTTACATCAGGTCCGTTCCTAGCAATAGTAGTGGCACACGCCTGCTCCAACTGGGGCTGGTACATGCTGCTTATCGAGCTGCCTTTCTACATGAAACAGGTCCTCAAGTTCAATATGACTGAGGTGAGATTATCTTATAACCAATAAACACCAACATAACCGTAATCTTATGTTGTTTTTAATTCACATGGTATTGTCGTATGTTGAATTGCCTTAGTATTCCAAAACAATAATGTACCACCTACTCGGTATTTTCTACAGAGAAGAACCACTTAGAAAGTAAAAGTTCCACTTATGAAGTAAATTATTTTTCTTTTTATATTACTCAATTCGAGTTAGCATATTTATTTCAGACTGTTATGTATCCCATGTATTTTTTCAGAACGCTGTGACCACAGCTCTTCCCTTCTTGTCTCTTTGGTTCTTCAGTATGGCTCTCAGTAAGACGCTCGACACACTCCGGGAGAAACAATACATCACCACCACTACTGCAAGGAAGATTGGAACTTTGTTTGGTAACACTAACATTTACTAAAGAATAAGGACTACGAAATGAGCCTTGAGGGACACCTTATAAAATTTCATCATAATTTGTTAAATGTAATGATTTACAATTGCTTGTTAATTTTATTTGTTATAGCCAGCAACACCCTACTATACCAGTTTTATTTAAGGCTTTATAATAATTGTTATTACTCGAAATACCAATGAGTTATCATATCGAATGCTTACCTATGTCATTTACTCTTTTATTTTGTCAAGACAAATAAGAAATTTTTACATTATAGGCGTTCAGCTTGTAGATATCTAAGCCATTTTCATACGTACATTTCAATTCGGTTTATATATTATTCGAAAAATGGTTCAACCATATTTGTCAATATGTACAAATATCTGACAAGATAATTATACAATTTCAATTTTTTAATAATCCGAAAATAAAAAAGACATTGACAAGACACATATATAAACATGTACAACCTGACCTACATGCTGTGTAAACGTTTTATAAAAAAAACTTATTTGAATTTGGAACTTCCAGCGTCGCTAGTACCGGCGGTGTGTCTGCTAGCTCTATGTTACGTGGGCTGCGCGCGCGGCGTCGCCGTCGCGCTCACCGCCATCGCTGTCACTTCCATAGGCGGCATGTTCTGCGGTTTCCTGTCCAATCATATCGACATCGCTCCTAACTTCGCGGGTGAGTACAATGACGTCATAGTAGTTTTCAGCATCGCAGTAGTTTCTAAAGTAGGCATGTTCTGCGGCTTCCTGCCCAACTACATCGACATCGCTTCTAACTTCGTGGGTGAGTACCGTAGTACGATGACATTACGGTTCTCTATTCTTAAAGATTAGTCCCGTGATGTCATCGCGGCGTTTACATCCTTCCTTCCCGGATTTTGCAAACTAGTAAAATGTACGGCTTTCTGTAGCTCAAGAATTTATGGCTTAACTCTAAGAATATTGTCGTCCCCAATCTCTGGTCAATATTTTAAAATACAACTATGTCTTTTTCAAAATATAAGTAAGCTAGAAACACGAAAAAACATCTTATCTATAGATGCTTATAAAATATTTTTATTTATTATTATATTTTGTCTATTACAGGTACTTTGGTGGCTATAACTAATACCGTCGCGACTATGCCTGGAATTGTTGTTCCTATATTTGTTGGCGTCCTGACTCATGGAAATGTAAGTACATAATGTAAAATAATCAAAAAACAATATTGAATTTGTAAATGAATCTATGTCTGGTCCTTAAAAAACTGATATCAAGAGTCAGGTAAAAATAGTAGGTACTATCGAATGTGACAATAGCGTTGACGACATCTCCACTTCCCTAACTCCTCATCATAGTAATCTACCCGTTCAGACCTATCAAGTTATTTTGCACTAATAGCTGCAGTGGTAACACAACTACTGCGCCTTGGGTCGTGGGTTCAATCCCCTCACTGGAAAAATACATTTGTATTTTGGGGACCTGTCCCCAAACCCTGGTGTTACCATCTTTAATATAAATTATGTATTTGTAATTTATCTCTTATCTAGTTGTCATAACACAAGCTCTGCTTAGCGTGGAACGAGATAGCGATGTGCTAAAATTTAAATAAGCGTCGTGAAGTCAATTATCATTATTTAATATATATTTATCTCTTGCAGCAAACAATCACAGCATGGCGCGTAATTTTCTACGTGACAATAGTTTTGTATGCCATAGAGATAGTTGTCTACACTATATTTGGTTCTGGCGAACAACAGCTTTGGAATAACCCGCCCGAAGACAAAATACCTGAAGAAAAACCCCTTAATGAGGAACCTGAGAAAACGCACGTATAAGTTGTATGAACTAAAATATTTCCAAATATGTTAAAAAATTAGGCCTTTATTTTTATTTTTTTATATTTGAATTTAAAAACGTTAAGGATGTGTGTTTTTGATTTCTTATACAAGTACTCATTAAAACTGGTAGATGAGGTAGTTAGAATTTTTTAAAGTGGCAACATTAGTTTTGATAGCCAAAGCTATGCTATATTTAAGTACTTATTTAAAAAAAGTAAGACAGCCTGTGTGTACATATGAAATTTACATTAAAGGCTCATAGTAATTATTTTATTCATTTCATAGTATTAAATATGACGTTAATTTCGAGATAGTTGTTATTGATTTAAAAAAAAGTGAAATCATTTAAGATATAATAAAAAGCTTATACTTATAGGCTATTATATGTGCCATTGGTCTGCTTTATTGTGTAAAAAAGTTGCCAGTAACTTCTAAGTTACAAATAAATAAGATTTTATTCTAGCATATGGTAACATTAGATCTGACAATTTAGAAAAGTATTGTTTACCTTTTACTAAAATTAAAACTATATCTATGAATCACAGAAGTTAATAAGGTATTTTATTTCTATAGCATATAATTTACTTAATAGGCTAAGATTAATAATGTATTTTTGCTAAATTATTGATAGACTGTTGTAAGCATTTGTGCGTTTTGTATTATTTATAAGTTAGTCAAACGCTTACCAAAGACTTAATTTTGTAAACTAATATATTTTGTAATATTTTACTGTGGCAATAAAAAGAAATGCTTAACTGGAGGGTTTTTATTTTTTATTAACCATATCTATCATAAACTGTCAATGTCAAATGTGATTTCGCTCGCTTCAGACGTTTTTTCTATTTACAAATAGAGAGCGACATTATTTTTTAGTGTTATGCTTACTATTATTATAAATGCGATTCTATCTATTCTATTCTATCTTCTACGCTTTCTTTAAGCACTGTAAAGATTATGATTTTTGGTTCAGATATATATTTATTCAGAAGGAATATTGAAAGGTAGAAAAATCGAAATTGAGCTAGAAATAGGCATAGCTAATATTAATTTAAAAAAGTGACCATGAGTTTGACCCATATATAAACGTAGACTACACTAAAAAAACCAACATGAAACAATCATTATTTATTAACCATACATATATTCATATTCCACATACAATTACTTAACCCTAACAAGCCTGGCTATATACGCCGGGCCGAAATTGGCCGAAATATCAGGTACTACTAATTGTCCATACTTCGGCAGAGCTTGATCTTGTCCCAGTAATAACGTGCTGCTAAGACATTTAAAGGGAGCTGAAAGATCTCTGAAAATAAAAAAAAAAACTTCATATAATGAGAAATCGTGGTGTTTTTATTCAATTAGATGGTATTTCAATGCATATGGTGGTTTAAAAGACCAATTTCTTATAGAGAACTAATGTCGAGTGGTGATCCACATCTTTTTACAGTTAAATAATGCATTATTATTATCATATATTTGAGTACATTTTAGCAATACCACAGAAATCTGTCATCAAGTAATGGCATTTTATTGAAGATGACATTTTTCTTTTCTGTTTTCCATTATCTTATCCTATATTCAATTTTAGACGTAGATAATAAATCTAAATACATATTAGAGTATAACGTCAGTTTTTTTATGCATATTTTTCCTTGGATATTTTTCTTTATATTTATGCGGAGGCAAAAACGCAATTATTGCAAAAAATCGGGTAAAAATTTTTAACCTAGCAATATTTACCTGACTGCAGCAACGATGCCATCATTCTGAAAAGCCTGTTTAAGGGCTAAATGCACCACACCGTCGTTCTGTATGGGGCTGAGCGAACACGTACTGTATACCACGGCTCCTCCCACTTTCACGAGTTTTAATGCATTCCTGGAAATATAGTGCATACATAAATTTGTTTATAATACCATTCATACCTATGGAATGCTGGGTATTTTTGTCTATGATATTTTTTTTAGGACAGTCGCTAATCTGGGTGTTAATCAATAGCTCTACTCAATGGTGGTGAATGTTTTGCACTACCATGACGATTCAAAAGTGTTACTATATGAAGTCTAGTTGAATAAAGATACTTTTGATTTTGACTTTCACAATCGACGTCAGTTTTGACTAGTTTATAGTCTTCAAATAGGAATAGAAATCTGATTTGTTTCTGTTTCGACGACAATACGATACACTGATGTTCAATCCGATTCTCTGTTAGAGTAGGTTGAGCTTCTAAACTTTTCGATATCGACGACGATTGCGTTGGGAGTAGAGCTTCCCTTTGATAACAATACCCTTCCCTTTCACAAAAATCATTTCATTTTTGTAACTATCACTTAATTAATGTTATATAATATAACATTGATTAGTTAAATTTATATTATAAAAATGAAAATTACTACAACAATTTGTAAAAAAAACTTTCACCTTTTCGAAGTCAAATTAATTATCATTTAGCTAAAGTACAGTCGATCACAAAAGTATCTATATTAAAAAAATTATACAAATAAGTATCGTGTGTAGTGCAAATGTCTTGATGACGCAAATTTTTGAAAAGTTGCATAGCAACAGATTCCAAAACGAATAATTTTTTTTGTAAATACATTTCATACATAGCCATACCCGCATCTACTTTACTAATTACTAAAAAATGTACTCACACGAGCAACTGCGACTGTAGTTCAGGCAATCTAAGTCTCTCCCTGATCCGGTCTGGTCTAAAGATGTTGTTCTCGTCTTCCATGACCGAATGTCTGTCTGTCGTGCACGGTACGTCTACTAGCACCTGAAAATAGTAGTTAATATGAGAATTAGGACTATATTATATAATTTACATACACAGATCAATTAATAACATTGAGCATGCCAATGCAGAGAAGGGCGTAACGAAGGTATTTAGGTTGTTATAATTTTTTATTCAATTTACTTTATATGGAGCCTACCCCACAAATGCGATATCATAATAATATAATACTTCTTTATTTGAAAAAGATTAAATACACATAAGCCTACGAACCCTACTACTACAAAAAAAAATGTTTTTCAATGATTACGATATACATATGCTAATAATATTCTAGATACATATATAAAAGGAGAAACTGACTGACTGACTAACATATTAACGCATAGCCTAAACGGCTAAACGTAGGCACTTGAAATTTGGAAGGGACGTAGCTTAAGTACTGTAGAGGTGCACTAAGAACGGAATTCCCGAAATTCCCACGGGAACGGGAATTAGCGGGAAAATCCCTATGTATGTAAAATCTAAACCGCTTAAGTTAGACGCTTGAATTTTGGCATGCAGGTACCTTAGTAAACTTAAAGGTAAGTTGCAAAAGGATATTGCAAAAATTCTCGGGAGTTAGTGGAGAAAAACATTTGTATGAAAAAATCTAAACTGAGGATAGGTACAGCGTGAACGAAGTCTAGTATATGTCTATTGTCTAGTATACGACGGGCCAGTCAGATGTTCTGTTGTTCCAGGAATGTTACATCCCCCCTCCTTCCACAAATTTTTGATTCTAATGTATGTAACTTGAATTCATTGGATAGATTAAGTAATTTCTAAATCTATATAAACTTACTTTATCAAAGCCCTGATCGTCAATAAGAAAGCGTCCGTCCCTTCGCAATATCACCACTCGTTCTTGCCATTTGTTGCTCGTCTCGTAATCCATCAAGTAATTACGAAATATAGTCACTAATCTGGAAAGGAAATTAATTATCTCTCATCTAAAGAAGCTAACATAAATATAAACCAACAATTATATACAACATATCTACAACATTTTATTTGTTTTCCCAACACCGGCTTACTTATTTTGCAGGGAATAAAAAGTAATAAACCATTACATTATTTAAAAAAATCATTAGTAAAAATATAACAAATAACATAGGAAATTGTCTCGTATATAGTTCATACAAATATATCATAGTATAAATTAGACGATTGTTTGCACGAATGTTACCTATTAGATCTAGATATAGACGAGTCGTTGCACACAATCACGTCTGGCAGTAAGGTCTGCAACGCAAGCAATGACTTGCCGCCCGGCGCTGCGCACAAATCTAATACTCTGTCGCCAGCTTGCAGGCACAACGCTAATGCTGAGAGGACACTTGCACCGTCCATAGGGTAGTAATTTAATACACCTGGAATTAATATAAAATAATTTCGTCATAAGCGTTCAAAAATTGTAAATGAATTATGAGGTACAATCAACAAAAAAGTTAGAAAACACCGGCAATGTTAGAAAGCATGTATGTCAACATTTAATTGCATACACCTGAAATCAGTATAAAATAATTTTGTCATAAGCATTTAAAAATTGTAATACAATTATGAGGTACAGACAGCAAAGTTATAACACAGTCAATATTACAAATAATTAATACATATTAAAAATATAATAATTTAACCAACCTGTTTTGGATCTCTTTGGTTCGGGAAATTTGTGCCATTCACTGTTCATTTCATATGTCATTATTTTAAGGTGTTTGGGAAATGTGAATTCAGTTTCCGGCTCTATGACTAAAGGAAAATCGCCACTCTCTGAAAGACAAATCAACATATTAATTATATTATGTCCATAATAAAAGAGATTTAAGAATCAGATATTTAATATGTTCCTCTAAGCAACATATTAATAAGAATAAGAAGTTGTACAAGTGTCCATAGATTGTAGATTCTATCAGAATATGACAACTTACTTGCAAATTTTTTTTAAAAAGCTTTTAGTTAAAGCAAATATACATCATATTGACTTGCATTTTGATTACAAGCTGTCAAAGTTTGTTAATTTAACAACTTCTTAAATTTAATTTACATTTGATTACTAGAGCTAAAACATAGTTTATTTTTATAACTGTTTAAATTTACAATATAGTGTCAAAATTGAGGAATCTTCCATACCAAGCTGCAACTTTTCACAAGAATTCTATTAATTTTCTTTACTTACGGGAGGAATAGAATGAGTAATGCAGAGACTCAGGCACATAATCATCCATTCCTTTTAATTTAGTAGCTGGGACAAACTGGTATAGTGCATCAGACGACAAGCCTATTGCTGGATCGATTAGTCGGGAATAATCAATATTAGCCTTTTCCATAGCCGCATCTAGATTTTCTGATATTTCTCTGTAATGTCAGGGAAATAAAAGATTAAGCTTGTTTGCAAAGTCTCAAATCAAATAAAGGTTTATAAAATTAGGCTATATAAATTTGACCAAATCGTACAAGCCAATTAAAGAGCATATATGATTGAATTGCGAAACCTCCTCCTTTATTGGAATTGGATTAAAACAACCTAAAGAGATATATCGATTTCTTACTTATGCTTTTCTATTTGCTGTTCTTCCTTCGTACTTTTAAGAGTTGTTTCGTGTAAATCTAATCTTTCTGGTGCACCTCCATCTTTAGGATATATCTTAGATATTTCATCGGTCTGAAGTCTAGATACATAGTTATCTATCAAATTAAAGTTCTCTTTGGGTTCTTCAGTTTTAATATCTTTTGGGGAATATTTATCATGAAATTCTTGTTGTACAGACATCAGATTTTTTAAGCAGTGTGCACCTGAAACATTTTTTTTTCTAAGAACATAGCGTATAGATGTTTAACAATACAGAAAGAATGCTATATATCTTAAAATCTACATTATGATGATAAATCAATAAAATTTGTAATTTTGTATACTCAAGACTAAAAGATAGGGATTTCTCTCAAGTTCAACTAAACTAATTTTAATTTATTTTTTACGAATATGAAGTTGCTATATTGTTTGTATGGTATAAAGCAACCCGTAAAATATAGGAAAAAGGGTGTTATCTACACTTATATTATAAAGAGGAAAGACTTGTATTTTTGATTTTTGTATGTAACAAGTAAACTCAAAAAGTACTGGACCGATTTGACTAATTTAGTTTTACATTATCACTGAGTAACAAAGGCTATATTTAGTACTGTGCCCTGTGAAGCCGGGACGTTCCACTAGTATGTAATTAATATGAAAGTTACCTCGGTTTGATAAATACTCCATGGTCTCTTCAGTATCGCCGTAGTTGTTAATCAACGCCACATATTTAGATTTTCGTAATAGTGCTTCTCTCATTGGCTCCCATTTATTACCAAAAACAGACGCATAAAACTCGTCAAAATGGTTCAAAGCTTTGTATTTAGGCCCAGTTTTCTTCTTTAGTTTTGCCTACAGATAATTTTGTATTTCATTAATAACTTAACATCGGAAATATACAAGTGCAAGGGAAAATATACATACCCAATGTGTTTTTGATATAAGCCGCACTTGATAACGTAGGTTAGGATATAGAGTAACATTTTTGTAAATTTGGAGTACAGTAAACATTGCTCTCGATTAAACTGCGACTATATAGTCAGTTTAGTTTTTTTTTATGTAATAGGTTTCATTCATTAATTTAATTGTTAAAAAATAAAAACTATTTAACAAGTCAGAACTAATAAACAAGCAGTTAGAGCTAAACTTTATTGACAAGTGACAGTCAGCTGTTTGTCCTTTTACCAATTGTCAAAGCGACAGTTTCGTCTAATATTATTTTCAAAAATAAAAAATAGTATGAATTAAACTAAAAAAATATGATAAAGTTCCAATATCAATTATTTAAATACAATTTTTTTCCTTTTAGTCTTTTTCTTATCTTACAGTATTTTTTTAATCAGAGTAATTAATGGAATAGTTCCGAGAAATTTTAAACTGTTTACGCTTATGTCACTTTTAGAAAGAGATAGATATATTTACTACGCGCGTGAACACAAAATATCCACAAGTATTGATTTGTTTACAAGGATTGGAATGGGAGAGCTCCAAGCATAGACTCGGATTTTGTGTACTATAATACATTTTATGTAGATATCCCAACCTTGTCAAAACTGAAAACGATTCGGAGATAATACTCAGACTTAATTACTTCCTTCCGTGTTGAGGTGTTTATCAGCTAATCGTACCAGCTAAAGTTGCGCCCCAGTAGTCTTTGGAGCTTTAAAGCTTAATTGCTGCACAAGGCGGGCCGTTGTATCGATTACAGTCCTTTCGTGCTCCGATACTACTGGATATATGAGCCTATCGATATGGAACAAAAAGTGCGCGGAGAATTCACAATGTGTGTTAGTAGGATGCACGCGTGTATCGGGTAAGTTTTATGTTAATGAAATTAAACTCGTAAAATTTTTATATTGAAATAATCATAAGTTAAATTTGTTAAAGATATGTTAGAGCGCGTCGCACGATGGCAAGCATTGTAAACTAAGGAGAGTCTTACGTTAGCGATAGTCATGTATGGGACGTTGCGATTTGGAAGGTTGGCGGGTAATTCGGTGGCATGGACGGCGGGAAGCTGGAGGCACAGCCTCCTGGGATCGTGCACCTCGACACAGTAAGGGCTTTGCACCAGACAGTAGTCTGTTTACGCACAGCGTTGGAATTGTCTAAAAATGAACTCAAGGAATTGAAGGAAAAGTACAAACAGCACTCACATTGCTTGGAACACACAGATATTATAGAGAAGTTAACAATTGAAAATCATATTTTAAGACGAAAAATAATTGATACAGAGGGTTATGAGAGTCCTCAAGAATTAGATTTCGATGTCGGTTACAGTCCTGTGAAGAGTGGATATGATTCACATAGCGATGTTGTTATAAAAACAGCAACCACAGAAGATGATAGACAACAGGACCCAGAGTGTGACCCTGTGGCACCCCAAAGTGATATAAGTCACCATAAACTCGAAGAAATTATAGAAGAGCCTTCATTAACATCAAATCAATCAGAAGCAGAAGTGCCAACTGAGGAACCTAAATTAGACGAACCACAAAGTGAGGTATCTGCGCAAGAGACAGAAAATCTATCAAACTTTAAAACAAAGCTAGAACTGCTATCCAAATTTGATGTTAGAATTAAAGTTAGAACTTTAAAGGAAGGCAGTATTCTTTCTAGCACTACATCCGACACAGATTCAACAATAGATGATAAGAAAGAGAAGACACACGACACAAAAGAATTTGAAGAAACCAAAGAGCATTACGAAACTATCAAAAAGCCAGCCGGCGATACGATTAATATAAAAACTGTGTCTAATGAGAATATTAAAATGGCTGTTCCTAGCGAGACAGATAGTAAGTCCGATAAATTTGATGTACAAGTGAAAATAACATCAGAAGACAGTGTTACTCTTACTGAAAATTTTGACAGAACGAGAAAACGAGATACTTATAATTTAGATGTCGACAATCTAAGCCTTAGGTGAGTTTCGTGAATTATATTTACGTATCTATAAAACTCCGAATTGTTACTTCTTGTATTATTTTTTACACACCTATCGTTCGTCTTTCGAACAAATTTTGAAAGTTAAGCCCGATAAATTTTAGTTACGTTGTACGTAGAAATATCACAGATTACTTCTTTAATTAATAGAATACTAATGCTATTTCTAAATCACGTTATCTATTCAATACTATCGCGTAAAATATCTATAAATCTAGAAATAAGCTAAGACTTAAGAGTCAACTAAATCGATAATTAAACGTATTTATTTATTCTTTACCGCATAATCTCAATTTGTACAAACAAAATTCCCCTTTTGGAATAAAAGTAACAAAAAAGAAACACGAAAAGCGCACATGTAAATGCATAATTTCTACCAGGCAATCAGCGCATATAGACAGATGTACTGTAATCTGAATAACTATACAATATATCTATAGATCGATGTCCGAAGGCGACAACTCGGTATTCTCTGAGGGAAACCAGGGAGATCCAGGAGGGTCAGATGATAAACAAGACCAGGACAACGCTAGTGGCAACGAGTCGGAAGAGGTGGACGATATTGAGCTTATATTTACAACTGATGAATCCAAGGATATAAGTAATTTACAGGTATGGATTCTAAAGGACTTCTTTGAATCAGTCATTTTAACTATACTTAAGTCATCTTTACATATTTTTGATCATGTTACCATTCATTTAATTAGAAACTATCGAAAATGGGCTATTCCATATGATAGATAGATAGATGATACAAACAAAGTTTACATATGTATGTATGTACGTCTATTCGAATGTTGACTTGACATTTTTGCTGACTCGACTTTATAGACATTGGATAAACAACAAAAAATTACATAATAATTTGTTTTTTCTGCTTTGTTGTAGTCCAGTTGTCATAATAGGAAGAAGTACATAATGTATTGTAATGTGTGCAATTTGATTTTTGACGGTGTTCTAAAAGCTCAAAAAGTCAGAGAATTTAGGGCGAAAAAAAAATCTACATAAATAAATCTCTAATTAAAAATTTTCAAGCTCGCTAAGCGCGTTAAAGTAATACCTACTAAAGAAAATAAAACATTAATGTCGTACTTAACCCTAATAGTCCTGTTAAAACTTTGGTATAAGCTGGTTGCTGGGGAAACGTAATTTCAAGGAATTGGAAAAACTTGTGCCGATATTTTTTAGGCTTTTCAATTTTGTGAAACTTTGAACAACAACATTATTTGTGAAAAATCGCTATAACCAATAAACAATTAATGAAAATACACGATTTGTTTTAGATTTTTTATTCACAAGTCTTGCCACATCATTTCGCTTGTAAAACCTAATCATGTTTTAATATTATTTTGGGTTAATAAATCGGTTTGGAAGATCTAGAGATTCATTCTCTACAATGCCCCAGATTCGCAGTCATAAAATAAATACATTGTAATTTATATTCTATACTTTTGATATTTATATATATATATGACTTTAAAGTGCATCAATGCTAAAATCTGAATCGTGATATAAAGATGTAAATCATCCTTACGGTATTCTTAACGTATTATTACGTACATTAAACTTCGCTCTACCCGCATTTCGATTATTTCTTTGAATAATTAAAATTAATATAAAGTACTATAAAGCATCACTATCACTATTTCTAAATAACTCAACGGAAACATTAACTACCATAAAAAACTTTATAGCTCCATTGATAGAGTGCATTGAAAAGCGCAATCAAGCATCGTTCCACCATTATTCACAGTTTTCAATTGTCAAGTGGTTATCGGTTTGCGTGTGCAAGCCATATCAGTCAAGTATGTACGACTCCAATACGCTCATATCGTAAATTTTAACTTCAATTGCATGTTCCATTCAAGTGAATACCTTTGGAAGTATACGCAATCACGATTGTAGTTTGTGTTGAACTTTTACTTGGATTTACTATGTGTAAGCTTATATAGCACGAAACTTCAGTATCAGCGGAATAATGTTTCAAGCATTCTGAAGTGACATTCACGTTCTTAATGGCAATTTCAATACGGCCTATTGATCTTCTTTGATCGTACATTGTAGCTAATTGGTTCGTTCATATGATTGGTCTCTTCACAGGAGGACCTTGTATCTATACGAGAATCGGATCATTGGACTCCAGGGTCGACTTCAACGCCACATTCCACACCGGTTCTTATTAAATTCCATACTCTCGACCCAGATTTCCAAACTGGGCAGACCACTAACAAAAGCCACGAAAATATCGGCCACCGCTTGAACGATGCGTCAATGAAAGTCAAAAGGGTATCCTTGCCGAATGATAAATATACTAAAATCGGGGGGAAGGGGAGCTTAGATCTGCCCGAGCGAGGGATTTTGAAGACCTTCAGCAATAAGTCGGATAATATGCTGTATCGGAGAAGTCCAAACGCGAGTACAAGAAGGTTAGACAGTGTGGATAGTTTGGCCGGCGATTATAACCGTGGTCTTAGTTTGGATAATACGAAGTCTTCGAGCTTCGAACTTGGGTCCAGTATGGATATTTTGCATCGCGACGCCAGTGTGGACAGTTTTCACAGATCGAGTAGATTGGGCCATAGGTTCTCAGTGTTTGCTGAGACGGATATATCGAAGTGTGGTATATCTGAAGACGATTTGATGGCTAATTTAAACGCCAGGCGGAATACGTGCCCGAATCCGTTTCAGTATAGGTAAGTTAGTTAATAATAATATCTTAAACTTTTAACTCGAACGTGAGATATTTGCTATCTTCATGCGTAACAACTTATATTAATATTTCTAGGCCAATACCTTCTCGCTTAGGACCCCGCACTCAAAAACCTCTATCAAGTCGCGTTCGCCCCATATTGCGAGAAAGTTGCGGACCGAGGAGGGAGGGTTCCGCACAAACTGACATGTCAGCATTACCACCCAGATGGACATCGGATGGATATCTCGCTTACAAGGTCCCCAAATGATTTTTTTATTACATTTAAGTAATGTTTGCAATCGTTATTAATAGGTAAATATTGCAATTACACTTAGTTTTTTATATTAAATAAAATAAATAAATATAAAATTATCTTTATTAAAAATTCAAAGCCGAAGACATTTTAGTATTAAATTTACATTAACATTAAAAAAAAACATATTTTTACCTGCGTCCTTGCTTACATATTGCTAATTTTAAGTGAACGCCTTTACAATACTGGTTTGCTAATCTCAATAGTATGGCGCTTCACTGCCTTTACAATACTGGTTTGCTAATCTCAATAGTATGGCGCTTCCTCAAGAGTGTTTGCACTATGCATATAAGAAAACGTAACTTCAAATTGACTTATATGTATATGACAGATGTCACCTCCGCCGTGCGGCGCGACGGTGCCGCTCCGCGCGAGCGCGCGCCCGCACGACGTGCCGCAACGTCGCTCCAGCGAAGCCAGGAGGGTACTGCTCAGCGATATTGGTATGACATTGTTCAGATATCGTAAAAGCGTATACCTAGGAAAATTTTTATAAAGTACGTTAAATGTCGAGTGCAAATTTGGACTAGAATATTTTCAACGCATAAACAAGTATGAGATGAAGTTGGTGATTCTTTGAGTTAATTTAATTAGAAAAGAACGTAAGTAGTAGTAGTAAGTAACAAATTACAGAAATTACAATGAGATTGGTCCTTCGAGCCGGATTTAATTTAGATTGTAGACTGCGGCACAAACAAAATTATTTATTTCCGCTTCGCTTTATGTATTAAAAATTAGTA
>JADANM010005346.1:2274625-2287746 GCA_026213755.1 Eurema hecabe | reverse complement strand
AACAGGAAAAACCGCAATTCAGGATAAGATGGGGTGCTGCAAAATATTCTACCTTGTTTTCTAAAGATTGGTTGTGTTTAATAAGTGATTTGTTTTTATCAGCAAAGATAAAGAAATATTATGAAATAAAGCCTTCCTCAGATTTCCTCCTTCTTGTAATATTTTAAAAACTTAATTCGGATATAAGTTAAGAAAAACCTCATAGCATAAACAAAGAAACCTTACAGAATAAACAAACTAGAATCTTAGAAAATAAACAAATCGGAAGTGGTTTAGAAAAAGCACCAGCCTCGTCTGTCCATCCTATGGATATAACATTTCTACGTCACGTATTTTAATAGTATTGGAAAAACTTTGTCACATCGGTGATCGTTAAAATGAATAAAAATCTTTGTGTGTTTAAGATAATTAATTTATGTATTTATTTATATATTTAGACAGCTGCCTCATGATAAAATGGCCTCGGTGATAAAGCTTTCTGCTTGTTATCATGTTATATGTGGGTGAATATCCCAAATTTCCTTTTTTTATCTTCGCTGAAATTGGTATTTAATAAAAATATTTTTTTTTTGTATTTAATAGGTAGCTATTGGTTTGTGGATAATATAATTTGCATAGGACTCTTTTTTAGCACTTCGGTGCTGTCCCTCTACTTTTTTTACAAACAAAAGAGCACACTCCTAAAAATGAGAAAGTTAAGTATATAACTTATTGAATTTAATAGAATATTACTTTTCCTATTAATATAATATATATAGGTATAGAATATTTTGTTACATAATTAATTAATAATATTTCTGAGAGGTACAAGCGTACTTGTCTCGCAAAATGTTCTCATATCGGTGAAGAAAAGTAACTTAAGCATCACTTCACATCGACTAGTCAGAAAGTGTACCCCGATTTTGTTATCCTCGTTTATGTGTTGTTCCCTAGTTTTACAGTTCTGAAAGAGGAAGCAAATCGCTTCGTACACGCCTGCGGTACCTACCTATATATTATGGCATGAACAAAGATATTTAAGTTTCAGTTTGTAATAAAAACATCATTTTAATTTTGCTTTTTACCTAATATATGCCCGCTAAATCTATACTTATATTATTAATATATAACAAAGCTGAGAAGTTTGTTTGTTTGTTTGAACGCGCTAATCTCAGGAACTACTGGTTCGAATTGAAAATTTATTTTTTTATTGAATAGATAATTTATCGAGGAAGGCTCTTTTTACATAACATCACGTTGCGACTAATAGGAGCGAAGAAATAATGAAAAAAGAAATCGACCGGGACGAAGTAGCGAGCAACGGCTAGTTCTTATGCTAAGTTTACACGCGTGCCACGCAGCCCGGGAAGCAGCCTGTCAAGCAGCACGGCGAGTAGCCTGGGGGGGCACGCTAAACAAGCTGTACACACGCGCGCATTTATCCTTTGATGTGCCAAAAAACCGACTCTCGTCCGGTTCACGGCAAGCACACGCATTCAAACAGTCGAACAGCCTGTTCACACACTTGTGGTTGTGTTTGTGCCCGTTGAATGTCGTTTTGCACGCGAGCGTGTAAAACGCCGTTTTGCAAATTCTCGCACCAAGTACTTCTTGCTTGGGATAAATTAATCTTTATAACCTGACAGTAAGTGATTTGTAACTATTATAGAGACAAATTTAGTTCTATACCTCATACAAATTATAATTATTAATACTAATACATTATTTTTTCGTCGACAAGTTATTTTTAAATAGAAACTAATAAGTATGTTAAACTTGTTGAAAAGGCAATTATAAATATATATAATATACATCAGAAACGTTTATAAAGACGGTTGACAATAAATTTTCATTTTGAATTTCTTTTTGATTCTGGATTATAATCAACAAAACGTGAGGAGTGGAGTTCTGGAACTGGAAATGTTAAGTGCAGATGGTGTGTGTCCCCCAAACTCCATAGGAGACGCGGCTAGTATATTTTCAGCTGCGGTAAAATTTTTTGCCGCGTCAACATGCTGCCTCAAAACTGAATATCCTCCTGAACCTGATCTAAAAAGTAAGTCATAATAAACTACGCTTTGAATAGGATTTCTAAAAAAGTTAAATTTATACATGTCGCAGGCGGATTTTATAATCCGCCTAGACGTTTTAAAAAACAGGGCCGTTTTGTAATGCGGCGGTTCAACGATTAGGCGTATTGTCATTGCGATACGTTCTCCAATAAAGCGGTACACGTTTAGCCGCATTGTACTACTACTTAAATTATAAGTTAAAATTAATTAGTTTTTGAATCATTATAAAAAAACTTGATTACTCAGCTCTATTTTTACTAAAGTTAAGTAATCAGTTTTTCAAGTCAAGAGAAATTCATCTAAACATTAAAGCAGATTTTTTTGAGAAATTGACATAATTATATCAGTCATGTTATAATATGGTACGTTTAAATTTAAACAGACGTCTAAGTTCTTTTCAACTATTTCAGATATCCCCTCAACGTATGCTTTTATCGTAGTGGGTGGGGGATCAGCAGGATCTGTGGTAGCGAATCGCCTGAGTGAGGAGACGAATTGGGACGTTCTGTTGTTGGAAGCTGGTGATAATCCCCCGCCGGAAGCTAATGTTAGTATGTTGATATGTTTAAAATAGTTATTTAATCTAAAAGAAGAACACACTGCTCACATACTCTTTGGCATGACACTAGAGAAAGTTTTACTAAAAACAAAATAGTTTGTATCTAACAAAAATTTGTGTAGTATATTATGTAAAATCACTTTTTATCTTTTTAGATACCAAAATTAACACTTTATAAATCAAAATTCGACTGGAACTATTATACAAATCCCAATGGAAGAACGAACAAAGCGAAGAAAACCGAATCTGTATTCTGGCCTCGAGGGAAAGTGCTAGGTGGCAGCAGCGAGCTCAATGGGATGATCTACTTCAGAGGACTCTTAGAAGATCATAGAGCTTGGTACGACGCAGGTAATCCTGAGTGGAATCCTGACGACCTTGTATCTTACTACGAGAAACTAGAAAGTCTTCAAGATATGAAATTGAGAAAAAATCCAAGAATAAAAAGATTTTATGGGGAGAATGGCCCTCAAACTATAAACAGTTTTAATTTTACATAAAAAGATGTGCTCAATAAGCTTTCCAAATCTTACCAAGAGATCGGATTTAAGCTTAAAGAAGATTTTAATAGCGAAGGTTTGATGGGGGTTGGTTTCGTTAGGGCGACTGCAGCTGACGGCAAGCGGGCAGGAACAGCAGAAACATATCTTGCACCGATCGGAGACAGAAAAAATCTCGTTATTGTACGCAAGGCATTTGTAAAGAGAGTATTACTGGATGAAGCATTGCGGGCGTACGGTGTTGAAGTGGATGTTAATGGGGTGCAAAAGACCTTCCTAGCCAAGTTTGAGATTATTATCTCCGCTGGCGCTGTTAACTCACCTCAAATACTTATGTTATCGGGCATAGGACCGAAGGCACATTTGGAAGAAAAGAACATAGAATGTAAAGTGGACTTGCCAGCGGTGGGTGAAAATTTATACGACCATACAGAAGTGCCTGTTGCCTTTTTTGGGGATATACCGACAGCACACAGTACAGCTTATAAACATTTCGATGCTATTCAATATTTATATAATAGAACCGGAATATTAGCAACGAACACGATCACACCGCTTTGCGTCTTTTATTCAAAAGATGCGAATTCGACTGTACCACAGTTTCAAATTCATAACCTTATCTTTACAGAAGATGAAATTGAGAATTATCTCGATTTCGTTGGATATAAAGATCGAGTAAAGGAATCATTTCTAAGCCAAGTGAAAGGCAAAGCTACTTATATTGCAACGGTAACTTCGTTACATCCCCGATCACGAGGAAACATACGTTTGAACAGCTCTGATCCATACGACCCACCCGTTATAAATGCCAATTACTTTTCCGACCCTCAAGACGCGCAGGATACGGCAGACGGTATTCTTAGAATTACTCCGCTGTCCCAAACTAAATATTTTCAATCAATTAATGGGTATTTGGGCAAAATAGACTTAGATGAATGTAATGATATAAAGTTTGATACTGATAAATATTGGAAGTGCTATGCGTTAAATATGATGATAACACTATACCACCCTGTAGGTACTTGTAGGATGGGGCCAAATAAGAAAGACGCGGTAGTGGACAGTCGCCTTAGAGTTCACGGAGTGACCAATTTGCGCGTTATTGATGCTAGTATATTCCCAAATATAACAAGTTGCAACACAAACGGGCCAGTGCTTATGACTGCGGAGAGAGCATCAGATCTTATTAAAGATGATAACAAGAAAAACCGCAATTCAGGATAAGTCAAGGTGATGCGAAATTTTCTTCTTTAATTTTAAAAATTTCGTGCGTGAATTTCGGTTGAATAAAATATTTAAAATAAAAATCGTTTTATTAGCAACATCGTCGAAATATTATGAAATAAAGCCTATATATTTGCATAATATGTGATTGCGAATTTGTTAATGTATTGTGATTGAATTGTATTTAATTAATAAATTATTACTATTATTTTTATATCTTTAGGCGTTTAAATGATGGGACACAAAAATTAAATAAGATTCCTTTTTTTTATTCTATGAAGTAGTGAGACGAGCTGGACGCCCTCCTGATGGTAAGAGAAATGGTAGTGCTTTGCTCCATTCCAAACCAGAACTGCTCCGGGCAGGGGTGCACTACATTGACGCTCCCCACTTTGAGTCATAAGATGTTAAGACTCATTAGCCCAGTAATCTCGCTGGCTACAGTGCCCTTCAGACCGGAGCACAGTGACATTTGCACATCACTGTTCAGGCGGTTGAATGTCTGGCACTGTGGGGGTAGCCACCCAGTTGGTCTCCTGCGAAAGAAACCTACCCCCGGTGTTCCTGTAACTATTCCTGTACTTACTTTTTAAAAATGTAATTAGGATAAATTAAATAGAAACATTATATCTCGAATCTAATAGATAAGATCAGACTTTAACAAAGCTAAGTTAAGATGTGATTTGAACAAAAAAACACCAACCGTGTGAGGTAGAAATTTTATTGGCTATGAATATAAAATTTCTACGTCACTTTATTCATCTGCGAATTATGTTGTGCTTATTTGTTGCAAGGGCATTTGAAACCTTTATCACATCGGTAATAATCAACATTACGTTTGAAGTGTTCTATAAAAATTGATTGAGGTACTTATTTAGACAGCTGCCTTATGACAAAATGGCCTTGATGATGAAAATACCTGCTTGTTATCATTTAAATGTAATTCCATTTTTTTTATGAGAATGCATAGTATTTGATCTCACTTCACTAGTTTTGAGTGTAGATGGAGCACGCGTACCTTAGGAAACCTGTTCTATTACCGTTTAATTATACCAAGATTGTATCTGTTGTCAGGGAGCAAAACTCTGTCATGGATTTTCACTTTTTTAATACATAAGTGCTGTTTAATTATATCAGAGACAGGTTTTTTATAAAGACGTTTGAGAAGCAAAATTCACTTAGAATTTCTTTTTCGTTCTGGCATATCACAATCAAAGGTCAATTGGAAATGTTAAGTGTAGATGGTGTTTGTCCCCCAAACTCCATAGGAGATGCGGCTAGTATATTTTCAGCTGCGGTAAAATTTTTTGCCGCGTCAACATGTTGCCTTAAAACGGAATATCCTCCTGAACCTGATTTAGAAGGTAATTCATAACAAACTGTGCTGTAAACAGGATATCTAAAAGTCCAGAAAGTTGCATTTATATATTTATAATATTTAAATTAATGGGCGTGAATTAAGATGTGTTCCAAATTGTATATTTATTGTAACAATTATGGCAGAATTTTACAATTACTGTGATAAAAATTTTAAACGTTTACATGTACGTCTTAATTCTTAATAAACTTCATAATAAAATTAATTTCCCTGAACTATTTCAGAAATCCCCTCAACGTATGCTTTTATCGTAGTGGGTGGGGGATCAGCAGGAGCTGTGGTAGCGAATCGCCTGAGCGAGGAGACGAATTGGGACGTTCTGTTGTTAGAAGCTGGTGAAAATCCCCCCATAGAGGCT
Organism: Eurema hecabe; assembly: GCA_026213755.1. Classification (NCBI taxonomy): domain Eukaryota; kingdom Metazoa; phylum Arthropoda; class Insecta; order Lepidoptera; family Pieridae; genus Terias; species Terias hecabe. Next base: position 2,281,676 of record JADANM010005346.1, on the reverse strand, counting down.
AATGTTAGTATTTTGATATGCTTAGAATAGTTATTGCATCAGAAAAACGAATGGAGTAAATTTGTACAGTTTAACACTTTGCGATTGGCTTGTGACACTAAAAAATAGTTTGCATTCACTTAAAATTCGTATTGTACATGTAAAATCTATTTTTAGATACCAAGCTTAACGCTTTTAAAATCAAAATTCGACTGGAACTACTACACAAATCCCGATGGGAGAACGAACAAAGCGATGAAAACTGAGTCAGTATACTGGCCTCGAGGGAAAGTACTGGGTGGCAGCAGCGAGCTCAATGCTATGCTCTACTTCAGAGGACTCCTAGAAGACCACAAAGCTTGGTACGACGCAGGCAATCCTGAGTGGAATCCTGACGACCTTGTGGCTTACTACGAGAAACTAGAAAGTCTTCAAGATATGAAATTGAGAAGAAATCCAAGAATAAAAAGATTCTATGGGGAGAATGGCCCCCAAACTATAAATACTTTTAATTTTACAGACAGAGACGTGCTCAATAAGCTTTCCAAATCTTACCAAGAGATCGGATTTAAGCTTAAAGAAGATTTTAATAGTGAAGGTTTGATGGGAGTTGGTATTCCAAGGGTGACTGCAGCTAACGGCAAGCGGGCAGGAACAGCAGAAACATATCTTGTGCCTGTAGGAGACAGAAAAAACCTCCATATTGTTCGCAAGGCATTTGTAAAAAGAGTTTTAATAGATGACGCATTGCGCGCGTACGGCGTAGAGGCAGATGTAAATGGGGTGAAAAAGACCTTCCTAGCTAAGTATGAGATAATTATCTCTGCTGGCGCTGTTAACTCACCTCAAATACTTATGTTATCGGGTATTGGACCCAGAAAACATTTACAAGAAAATAATATAGAATGTAAAGTGGACCTGCCAGCAGTCGGTGAAAATTTATATGACCATACACAAGTGCCAGTTCCCTTTTTTGGGGATGAACTAATACCATCTAGTACGGCGGATAAAAATTTTGAAACGATTAAATATTTGTATAATAGAACAGGAACATTAGCAGTAAATACGTTCTCAGAACTTTGTGTATTTTATGCTAAGGACTTTAAATCGGTTGTACCACAATTTCAAATTCATAACGCAGTTGCTACAGAAGATATAGTTTTAAAGATTCTTAACTACGGCGGTTATAAAGAACAAATAAAAGATTCATTTCTTAGTCACGCAAAAGGCAAAGCTACTTATATCGCAATGGTTACTTTGTTGCATCCCCGATCACGAGGAAACATACGTTTAAACAGCTCGAACCCATACGACTATCCCATTATAAATGCCAATTACTTTTCCGACCCTCAAGATTCACAGGATATAGCGGATGGAATTCTTAGAATTACACCGTTGGTTCGGACGAAATATTTTCGTTTCATAAAGGCATATCTAGGCAAAATAGACTTAGCCGAATGTAACGATTTAAAATTTAATACTGAAAAATATTGGAAATGCTACGCAATAAATATGATGTCAACACTTTACCATCCTGTAGGTACTTGTAGGATGGGGCCAAATAAGAAAGATGCCGTAGTAGACAGTCGTCTCAGAGTTCACGGAGTGTCCAATTTGCGCGTAATAGATGCCAGTATATTCCCAAATATAACGAGTTGTAATACGAACGGGCCTGTTATTATGACTGCCGAGAGAGGATCAGACCTCATTAAAGAAGATAACAGGAACAATCGCAATTAAGGATGACTTGATGTGCTGCTAAGCCTTGTGCCTTATTATCTAAAGTTTTCTTGTGTGAATTTCTTCTCTTGAATAAAATATTAAATATGTTTTTAGTTTTAACAGCAATGTTATTGCAATATTATTAAATAAAGATCCTTCCTTAGCTTTCCTCTAGTTGACTAACATCACATACCAATACATTATATTATATACATTTAAACGTTGGGTCTAAATAAGATACTACTCATTACTTTCTACAAATTTAATACTTCTTACTCCGGCCATGGACATACGCAGCTCAATACTTCACGACTGCATTACTAACCCTTAATATGACAATATTGTCGTTACTTGACGCCAGTTTCCTGTGGGACCGCCCCGGGTGAGCCATATTAATTCAATCTAACGACATACCACTTGAACGCTTAACGTGTGCGCTTTGATCTCTCTAGAAAATTTTAGCAGTGTCGAAATTTCTCGCAAATAATACTTATTGCATTCTTTTAAACCAACCTCTATAGCTTGACGATGGTGTTGTTTAGGAAAGACAAATTTGGTTCATAAATAGCCTTGAAGAATAATCAATATCATACCCAGTTACAAAGTAAAATTATTATGTATCTTATTGTAAGCTATTTAGTTCACTCTGGCATTGCCCTTTTAAGCATATGTCACGTGAATTATATGTTTTAGGTATATATTTAACATTGGGGGAAGATTATTTATGTTTTGGTCTTGGAAAAAATAGTCTTCACAAGCCGAAAAATACATTCCATTTTATGAGTTAGACAGAAAAAAACGCTAGTAAAAATAGGTACACAAGCTTTTATTGAACAGAACTAATAATTATGTAAACTACATTGCTTAAAACAATGATATTGTATTATAAAATACTGTAAAGATATCGTTAATGACATCAAAAACGGGTTTTTTATAAAGCCGTTTGTTAAAAAAATGTTCATAAAGAATTTTTGTGTCATCCTAGCACATCAACAAAAAGTTGAGACGAGAGTTTGTGTTCGGGTAACGAAAAATGTTAAGTGCAGATGGTGGGTGTCCTCCGAACTCCATAGGAGACGCGGCTAGTATATTTTCATCGGCAGTAAAATTTTTTGCCGCGTCAACATGCTGCCTCAAAACTGAATATCCCCCTGAGCCTGATTTAGAAGGTTGGTTATTATAAAATATGATTTGATATATATTCGTATTCCTAAATACTAGGAACGAGCATTTCTATATTATTTTATTTAAAAGCCGTGAGTTACTGAATGATTTTTTATTAAAATTATTGTGGCTATTATGGTATCATTGACCTGATCATACTTAAAAAAATTCACACCCTCGCCTTAGTTCTTGATATTATTGTAATTAGTTTCCCTTTCAGGTATACCCTCAACGTTTGCTTTTATAATAGTGGGAGGAGGATCGGCAGGAGGCGTGGTGGCGAATCGCCTGAGCGAGGAGACGAGCTGGGACGTTCTGTTGTTGGAAGCTGGTGACGATCCCCCGCCGGAAGCTAATGTTAGTATTTTGATACATACGAGGTGTGTTCAAAAAGTATCGCGAATTTTGTTTCTTTTTTCAAAAATTATTTATTTATTGATGAATATCTATTTTGTCCCCTTCAAAGTAATCCCCATGAGATATTATACACTTGTGCCGACGGTTTTTCCAATCTTCGAAGCACTTCAAAAAATCATTTTTTTTATCTTGTTGAGCTCCTCCTTCGATGCCGTCTTTATCTCATCAAGCGTAGCGTAACGTCGTCCTTTCATGGGCCTCTACAGTTAAGGAAACAAGAAAAAGTAACAGGGGGCCAGATCTGGGGAATACGGTGGCTGCGGCATTATTAGTGTGTTGTTTTTGGCCAAGAAGTCGCGCACAAGCAATGATGTGTGAGCAGGGGCGTTATCGTGGTGCACAAGCCAATTTTTGTTCTTCCACAAATCCGGGCTATCTGACGGATTGCTTCGCGCAAATTGAGCAAAATTTGGAGGTAATATTCCTTATTGACCGTTCTTCCCTCAGGCAAGAACTCATGATGCACCACGCCCCTGTAATCGAAGAAATTCGTCTGTTGTTAAAGTGTTCGGGCGTCCGGCACGCTCCTCGTCGTTCACATCTTCTCGGCCTTCTAAAAACATTTTGTACCACCAATAAACGTTGCTTCTGTCCAAGGTAGCTTCTCCGTAAGCCGCAGTCAACATTCGGAATGCATCCGCACACTTTATTTCGTTTTTCACACAAAATTTGATACGGGTTCTTTGAGCCACCATTTTTTTGAATAAGTAAAAATCGAAGACGACCCAAAACACGTGCAAGCAAAGCAGCTGTCAATAATTAAGTGAATATTCAAAATAGCCGAGCTTGTCGGCATAAGTGAGCGATATGAATACCTACATAACGCCACAAAAAAATCGAAGTTCGGATATACGTAACCCGCGAAAATTAAAAATTCGCGATACTTTTTGAACACACCTCGTATAATGTTACATTAACACTAAGAAGACACAAGACTCTTTGTTAAGACATTTTATTAAAAAAGTAATATACTTAAAATTCGTATTATACATGTAAAATCTATTTTTATCTTTTTTAGATACCCAAATTAACACTTTATAAATCAAAGTTTGACTGGACCTATTACACGAAACCCGATGGAAGAACGAACAAAGCGAAGAAAAATGATTCAGTATTCTGGCCTCGAGGGAAAGTGCTAGGTGGCAGCAGCGAGCTTAATGGTATGATCTACTTTAGAGGACTCCTCGAAGATCACAAAGCTTGGTACGATGCTGGCAATCCTGAATGGAATCCTGACGACCTGGTACCTTACTACGTGAAACTAGAAAGCCTTCAAGACATGAAGTTAAGACAAAACCCTAGAATTAAAAGATTTTATGGGGAGGATGGTCCTCAAACTTTAAACAGTTTTAATCTTACAGACAGTAGTGTACTTAATGGGATGACTCAATCTTATGAAGAAATCGGGTTTGACTATAAGGAAGACTTAAATATTGAGGGATTGAGAGGCGTTGGCGTTGTCAGGGTGACTGCAGCTAACGGCAAGAGGGCAGGCACAGCTGAAACCTATCTTGCACCGATAGGAGACAGAAAAAATCTTTTTATTGTACGCAAGGCATTTGTAAAAAGAGTATTACTGGATGAAGCATTGCGCGCGTACGGCGTAGAAGTAGATGTTGATGGGGTGCAAAAGACCTTCCTAGCCAAGTTTGAGATTATCATTTCTGCTGGCACTGTTAACTCACCTCAAATACTTATGTTATCGGGCATAGGACCGAAGGCACATTTAGAAGAAAATAACATAGACTGTAAAGTGGACTTGCCGGCGGTGGGTGAGAATTTACACGATCATACACAAGTGCCTGTTGCCTTTTTTGGGGATATACCGAAAGCACACAGTACAGCTTATAAACATTTCGATGCTATTCAATATTTATATAATAGAACTGGAACATTAGCAACGAACACGATCACACCACTGTGCGTTTTTTATTCAAAAGATACGAATTCGACTGTACCACAGTTTCAGATTCATAACCTTATCTATACTGAAGATCAAATTGAGAATTTTCTCGATTTCGTTGGATATAATGATCGTGTAAAGGAATCATTTCTAAGTCATGTTAGGCAAGACAAAGCGACTTATATTGTAATGGTAACTGCGTTGCATCCCCGATCACGAGGAAATATACGTTTGAACAGCTCTGATCCATACGATCCACCCGTTATAAATGCAAATTACTTTTCCGACCCTCAAGATGCGCAGGATACAGCAGACGGTATTCTTAGAATTACACCGCTGTACCAAACTAAATATTTTCAATCAATTAATGGATATTTGGGCAAAATAGACATAGGTGAATGTAATGATATAAAGTTTAACACTGATAAATATTGGAAGTGCTATGCGATAAATATGATGGCCTCATTGTACCACCCAGTTGGTTCTTGTAGAATGGGTCCAAATAAGAAAGATGCCGTAGTAGACAGTCGTCTCAGAGTTCACGGAGTGTCCAATTTGCGCGTAATAGATGCCAGTATATTCCCAAATATAACGAGTTGTAACACGAACGGGCCTGTTATTATGACTGCCGAGAGAGGATCAGATCTTATTAAAGAAGATAACAGGAACAATCGCAATTCAGGATAAGAAGAGGCATTGCCAAATTCTTGTGCCTTATTTTCTAAAGATTTCGTGTGTGATTTCTTGTCTTGAGTAAATTATTAAATAAGTTTTTAATTTAAAAATAAATTAAAAATCGTCATCGAATTATGTAATAAAACCTTTCTTAGATATCCTCTACTTCTTATCTCGAACTTCAGAAAAATGGTTGAAATATTTAAATTTAAATGTTGGACCGAAAAATAAATAGGATTCTTGTTCTTAGTATTTAAAATTTTAAATCTGATTAAACTTAATAGAAACATTATATCTAGAATCTAAGAGATTACACAAAGCAGTTAAGATGTAATTTGGAATAAAAACACCAACTTCGTGTGCCCAACCAATGGCTATACAATTTCTACGTCACTTTATTCATATGGTAATTATCCATTGTGCTTATTTGATTCAAAGGTACTTGAAGAACTTGTTGTCACATCGCTTATAATTAACATTATGTAATAATTATGTTTTTGTGTTTAAGAATATTGATTGAAGTACGTATTTAGACAGCTGCCTCATGTGAAAATGGCCTTGGTTGTATTACCAAAATACCGTCTTGTTATCATGCTACATTTAAAAGTAATTTCCTATTTTTTATTGAGAAAGTATAAATAGTAAATACTTAGTATTAAGAGGAGCACGTGTACCTGTAACTGAGCTATTCAATCTCTTTTTACTGATTTTAAAGTATCTATTAGGGAACAAAAACTCTGGCAAGGACCTTCTCAATTTAATAGTTCACAGAACGAAAGAGGAGGCGAAAAGTTATTATGACACGAATATAGTTATTTACGTTTCGGTCTTTAATAAATTTAAACCATTTTCATTTGTATTTCATTAAGCTTATTACTTAATATTTTCTCCGTAAATTCTGAATTATTTTGCCGCCGTGTTGCAATTTTTTGCAACAAATACGTCTTGTTGCTTTGTTGAAATAAATATTTTTAACCTAAAGGTATGTGGTTTGTAACTATTGTAGAGAAATATTAAGTTCTTTAATATATCTCCTAAATAGCCTTGGTATCATGCCCAGTTACAAAATATAATTCTTAAGTATATTATAGGCAGGTTATTTAACACAACTAATAAGTATTGTATGTAAATATTGTTAAGTTTTTATAAAGTAGAAAAACCGTGAAAGATTAAATAAACATATTTATTAAG
>JADANM010005346.1:2260583-2271349 GCA_026213755.1 Eurema hecabe | reverse complement strand
ATTGTACGCAAGGCATTTGTAAAAAGAGTATTACTGGATGAAGCATTGCGCGCGTACGGCGTAGAAGTAGATGTTGATTGGGTCCAAAAGACCTTCCTAGCCAAGTTTGAGATTATCATTTCTGCTGGCACTGTTAACTCACCTCAAATACTTATGTTATCGGGCATAGGACCTAAGGCACATTTAGAAGAAAATAACATAGACTGTAAAGTGGACTTGCCAGCGGTGGGTGAGAATTTACACGATCATACACAAGTTCCTGTTGCCTTTTTTGGGGATATACCGAAAGCACACAGCACACCTTATAAACATTTCGATGCTATTCAATATTTATATAATAGAACTGGAACATTAGCAACGAACACGATCACACCACTGTGCGTTTTTTATTCTAAAGATACAAACTCGACTGTACCACAGTTTCAAATTCATAACCTTATCTATACAGAAGATGAAATTGAGAATTTCCTTGATTTTGTTGGATTTAAAGATCGAGTAAAGGAATCATTTCTAAGTCATGTTAGGGAAGGCGAAGCTACTTATATTGTAATGGTTACTGTGTTACATCCCCGATCACGTGGAACTATACGTTTAAACAGCTCTGATCCATACGACCCACCCGTTATAAATCCTAAATACTTTTCCGACCCTCAAGATGAGCAGGATATAGCAGACGGTATTCTTAGAATTACTCCGCTGTCCCAAACTAAATATTTTCAATCAGTTAATGGATATTTGGGCAAAATAGATATAGATGAATGTAATGATATAAAGTTTGACACTGATAAATATTGGAAGTGCTATGCGATAAATATGATGGCTTCATTGTACCACCCAGTTGGTTCTTGTAGAATGGGTCCAAATAAGAAAGATGATGTTGTAGACAGTCGTCTCAGAGTTCACGGAGTGTCCAATTTGCGCGTAATAGATGCCAGTATATTCCCAAATATAACGAGTTGTAACACGAACGGGCCTGTTATTATGACTGCCGAGAGAGGATCAGATCTTATTAAAGAAGATAACAGGAACAATCGCAATTCAGGATAAGAAGAGGCATTGCAAAATCTTGTACCTTATTTAACGTAATTTGGAATAAAAACACCAACTTCGTGTGCCCAACCAATGGCTATACAATTTCTACGTCACTTTATTCATATGGTAATTATCCATTGTGCTTATTTGATTCAAAGGTATTTGAAGAACGTTGTCACATCGCTTATAATTAACATTATGTAATAATTATCTAATAATTAAGATTTCGTGTTGAAGAATATTGATTGAAGTACGTATTTAGACAGCTGCCTCATGTGAAAATGGCCTTGGTTATATTACCAAAATACCGGCTTGTTATCGTGCTACATTTAAAAGTAATTTCCTATTTTTAATTGAGAAAGTATAAATACTTAGTAGGTAAAGAGTAGGTAGAGTAACAGAGCTATTCAATCTCTTTTTACTGATTTTAAAGTATCTATTAGGGAACAAAATCTCTGGCAAGGACCTTCCCAATTTAATAGTTCACAGAACTAAAGAGGAGGCGAAAATTTATTATGACACGAACATAGTTATTTACGTTTCGGTCTTTACTATTGCTTAATATTTGCCCCTTAAATTCTGTATTATTTGCCGCTGTTTTGCAATTTTTGGCAACAAAGTGAAGTGCTATGCGATATAATTGCATTGTACCACCCAGTTGGTTCTTGTACAATGCGTCCAAATAAGAAAGATGCCGTAGTAGACAGTCGTCTCAGAGTTCACGGAGTGTCCAATTTGCGCGTAATAGATGCCAGTATATTCCCAAATATAACGAGTTGTAACACGAACGGGCCTGTTATTATGACTGCCGAGAGAGGATCAGATCTTATTAAAGAAGACAATATGAACAACCGGAAATAACAAGAATTTAGTAATAGTATAGTATAGTAGTATAGTAGATGTAAAATTTACGGCCTTTTATATTTTTTTGTTATTTAAATAGTAACGTGACAATTTCTTATAAATAAAATGTTAATAAAAGTTTTGTTTTATTAGCGAGCCATAATAATGTTAAATAAAGCCATCCCCAAATTTTGTTAGATGATCAGTTGACAAGTACACAGATATTAATACCAAATAAAGTCATAATACACAGTCACTTTCTTAGGTAAGGATATTTATTTCTACGATTACTTCATAGAAGCAAGGTCATAACTATAATAAAAAGTACTTGAAAAATACAATATAATTTTGTAATCTTTGAAACGTCTCGCAATCAGCTTAATGACTAAAATGTTGAAATTTTTCAAGACAGTTAAAAATAATTAGAAATCTAGAATCTAAGATTTACTACGAAATAAATAACATAATAAGTAAGTAAGTTATTATGGAAATGTTAAATTCAATCGGAAACTAGATACTTATTTTTTTATCGACTTCAAAAAAGGAGGTGGTTTCTCAATTAGATTGTATATAATATATTTTTTTATAAATAAGATGGAGCATACGATAGCGCGTCACCTGATGGTAAGTGATCGGCGCCGGCCATGAGGCTCGCATCGCGAGTGTGTTGCTGGCCGTTAAATTGAATAAAATATTACGCGTGCCGTTGTAATACGCTATATTTTTCGTATTCAACGTTTATTATGTATATTGTACGTTATTTAAGATATGTAAATATTTCGTTGCCTTTTATCCTACCTTCGCTTGAATTAATATTAATATTCTATCAATACTTAAGAAAAAAAAGGGCCAACACAGTCAAATCGCGCAAGTGGTTTGACGTTTAGGGACCGTTGGGAAATAGGGTTCAGAAGACTTTTGTTAAACCTGAGGTTAAACCTAGAACATTAGTGACTACTGATTATTTATACTCTTGAACATTTGTGGCGATCGCCCTGCGCGCCTTTTTCTTTGTTAGACTTTTTTATAAAGATTATCTATTTGTTGCGAGGCCTTTTTTACAATTAAAAATATATAACTAAAGATCAGGCTGTATGACTCTGTACCTTTGCGTTTCCTCTTTAGGATAAATAGAACTACTACTATTAGGATTCAGAGTACCTAACGTTTGATAAAGTGTTGATACAGAATAAAAAGTATTCCGATTTAATAAATACATATAAAGAGTAAATCTACACAAAGGGTGTGTTATTCAATCGAAAGCTAATCTATACATACCTATAATATAAACGTAACGAGTCGCTGTCTGTACATGGAAGAGAAATGAGAAAAAATGTTATAGGAGACCTTTATTAACGCAATAGAACCCAAAACAATGATTTTTGGAATTTTCGTCTGTTTGTCTGTTTGTTTGTGCACGCTAATCTCAGAAACGGCTTATCCTATCTAGATGGGGTTTTCAATGATGTATTGAGGTAATCTTCACTTAACATTTAGTGTTTAATTCATGTCAATCGGTTGATACATAAAAAAGTTATGGCAATTTAAAGAATCACGTTGAACTTGCTGAACGTTTGTTGGCGCGGGTTAGGCATTTTCAAAATGCTGCCCAAAGTCACTTTTCTATGCGGGCGAAGTCGCGCAGCTAGTAAATAATATTTCAAGCACTAACTATCTATTTGTGGCGGGCTTAGATCCAGTTTAATGCTTGTGAAAGTCTAAATATGGAGCTAGAAACAGCAATCAGCTTTTAATCCACTTAAAGAATCACTAGGTTTCTGTTTTATTCGAAAGTAGGTGCAAAGAAAGCGTTTTTAATTAAATTGCTATTACTAAAGCGTTTTTAATTAAATTACTATTTATTTATTTTAACATTTTATTACGAATAAAATAAAATAATTATTAAAAATATGAGTATTACGTAGATTCTTTTCCAATTAAAAGATTGCCTTACGTAAAAATATTTTAAGTGATTAATTTTCACAACTGCTGTGGAAATATTAAAAGTAAGTTTCAAATTATGCGAAAATATAAAGTCGAATGACTGAGTGAAAAGTGTTTTAGATTTAAAGCCATTTTCAATATTTCCGGATCAATAGCTGACTGCTCCAATCTCCGGTGAGAGGCACCGTGACGTTTCGAAACTATTGTTTACGGAAACAAGCGGTCATCATGCTCTTATTGGTATATTCTAAGACAACGGGGCTGTCACGTTACTTATTTTTTAATTTACTTTATACAAGACATATAATAATAAATACTCTATTATATAATATTATAATACACCTATTAAAAAAAAGAGAAAACAGTCTGTCGACGTGTAGCCTTGCATGATCTCTTACAGGCAACCTCTTGTAGGTACACGAAAAGCTGAACTATGATATAAAATAATGGTAAAAGAATTGACACAAAATTTACAATATAGGTACATAAGGAATACGATTAATATAATCTTATTAAAATTTAAGGGCTTCGATGAATTGTAGTTTTTTTAAGTGAAAATATAATTTGTACGCGCATTTTCTTATTTTTTCGAACATTCATAATACTTATATTAAATAGATATGTTATAAGCGCAAAATTTTAAAGATCCTAATCAGGATGTTTCACCTTAAAGTGATTGGTGGCCGGTCATATGTTTATTTGCATTCACGCGCAACTGACAAAACTCTCTTTTTTTCTTGTTGGTTTTTTCATGTATCTCCTTTCCATCTTTATGCGTATGTGCTGTAACTATGTGCTGCCGTTGATATATAGGTGCATAAAATAACTTTTGAATATTATAATATCATCGCGAATAAAAGAATTCTCTGGCGAATGGCAGCCCCGAAATAACTTCTTATACTTTCGTTTATTTGCTTCAGTTTAACTGAAACAGTCATTTGAAATATTATGTAACATTGAAATGCCTCATTGCGTATTGATTTTACGTGGAAGTCAGGTCAATTGAATTTATCAAAACCATTCTATGTCGAAATGTGGTTTATAACGTAATTGAAATAATGTAACTAATTACACATTAAAGTGTGTATTTCTATAATTAATTTTCTATTATTTTGATATATCTCTTGTCTTAATAGTAGATGGATAAATACCAATTTTCTTTCTATGAACATTTCTATAAGCAAGACAGCAGCATTCATGCATGTAGAAAATAATAAAACAGGTTAATATAAAAGAAACACAATTAAATCAACATAAGTTCTTTATTTTCGAAAATTTACAAAATTCAAAGTAAATCGAGTTTAAAGACAGTAAATTCTATACTATAATAAAATATATAGAGATAGTGACATTTTATGAAAAATAGGATACTAATTTTTTCCGTTGGGTGACACTAAGTCTATATCAAAATCATCATTAAATTTTACGTATAAAAATATGCATTGAAATGGATCTTGATCTCAATTTACATTATTGTGTAAATGTATATTTATATATACACATATATTTTAATTTTCGATAAATAACAACCATATTTAAAACCTTAAGTACATTGACATTTTTCGAAAAAAATTGGTACGAGTATCCAAAACGAAGCACCAAATTTATTATGACAGTTTAATTAACTAACTACCTAAATAGTAACACCAAAAATGCTTTTAACGGTGAAATAAAGTTAAAAATACTAAAAGGGAAAACATTGAAAAGCGCGCCAACTACTCACTAATTACTACAGACTATATAATTCTCGCGATCACAGATAAATTAGGACCTACGTTATGTTATATACAGATACAGCTAAGGTGGGTTAGTTTAAGAAGAAATTATACAGAACAATTATGTAGAAACATTAAGAATAGACCATGTTTTCTTTATAATAATTTCAAAAAAAAAATATGAAAAAACAAATAGTTTTAACAGAGAAATTCTTAAGGATCACGTTTAATAAAATAGTATTTTTAGAAAATTTGTTTAATTTAATGAGTTTTTTTTATTAAAAATTTTACAACACCAGGTTTATAACACATTACACAGTAGAACCGAAATATTTCTAGGTTATTTCGTTCAGAAAGTTTTTCATAAGTAATATTTGAAGGTTTTTTACTATGAAAGTGAAATAAATTAATACAACATTGGTTTGTACTATAACGACAAATTCTGTTCACTCGCGCTGCGAGTTCAACGAACTGTCTATTTCTTTCTAGAAAATTCCTTTGAACTAAACTTATTTTTGCCATCTTATGTACCAGCAAATTAAATCAATTAAAATACTATTTTAGTACTTTAATTGATATTATTAATATAAAAAATACTATTTTTTTTGTATTTAAATTAATAAAAATAAGTTTAGTCAAAACAGCACCGTTTCTCAGTCAGATTTATTTATTATGTTTTCGCTAAATACCTAACGAAATATTTTAGAACAAAACCGAGAATATCTTATTAAATATAACACTAATATTATTAAAGATTCATCCTTTTTGTACTTCAACAATTAAAGTGTATCACCTCCGGTTTTTTTAATTCAACTTTATAAGTGTCAAAAGTATTATTGACACTATACAGGGTGGTATATCTACACTAATAATATAAAGAGGGAAGATTTTTATTTTTAGATTTTTGTATATTACGAATTAACACAAAAAGTACTGGACCGATTTTAATAATTCTCTTTTCATAAGAAAGCTTCATTATCACTGAGTAACATAGACTATATTATATGTCTACCCGTGGCGGGCGAGTTTTTATAAAATACAGATTAAAAATTCTTATATGGCACGAAAAACCTTGAAGCGAGATACACTTTTTATTAAATTTCTAATGTTTCCCTAACGCGTCTAAATTACTGTGGTGCGAATCTATCCTATTCATGTTAGCTTTGAATTCGTTTCTAAAATCTTTAGCCAAAGTCGGCGAAGTTGGTTCGTCGACATTCTGTCGTTCCGACGCGATGAGGTCGTGAGAGCCGTTCACATGCGACTGATCCGACGTTTTGTTCGTGTCGTACGATAAATCGAAATTCGATATGGACTTCACTTTGTCTGCCGCCTCGAGGCCGGCGGACATCGATTTTGATGTTGGGTTGTCTGTCGAAGAAAAATATACAATAAATTTAAAATATTCTCAACTTTACAAATATGCTCATGTTTTATTTAATCTATATATGTATATAAAAGGAAGTCGTGTTAGTTACACCATTTATAACTCGATAACGGCTCAACTGATTTGGCTGAAAATTGGTGGGGATGTAGCTTAGAACCAGGAGAAGGACATAGGATACTTTTTATCCAGTTTCCAGGGGAAAATTTTTTTATGAACGTATCTTAAACAGGCAATAATATGTATATAGAAATTATCACTTTTATTACATGTAAAAAGTTACATCGATGGTGTGTGTCTCTCTTAAATCTCACTTATTTTTTCCATTCTAATATTATAAATGCGAAAGTAACTCTGTCTGTCTATCTGTCTTTCCATCACGTTAAAACTACTGAACCGATTAGAATGAAATATGGTACACATATGGTCTAGAGCCTGAGATAAAACATAGGGTAATTTTTAACTGGAAAAAGGGTTATAAGGGAAGGAAAGGGGGGTCAAAGTTAATATGAAAGTCCACGCGGACGGAGTCAAGAAGCAGGTAGTATTATTATAAACACAAAAGGTTGTATGTATGTAAGTGCGTTCGTTGCTTTTTCATGAAAAAACGAAATTTTGGCATGTAGGTATTGTTTTTGTTCACTTTTAATTCCAGTACTTCTACTCTGAGAAAAAAAAATACGCTCGCAAAAAAACCTAATACTATTTTAAATTAATAAATATAATCTAACCTCGTAAGCTGTCAGGCGTGATCGGAGACTTATCTCTGTCGTCCTTGTGGTCTTTGGGCATCGATGTAGCACGAGGATTCAGCATTCCCAACACCCTGTATAAGTGGTATTCTATTATATTTTGTTTTAAAATTATATCGAATTAATTCTTCTTAAGAATTATAAGTCTCCATATGTCTACTGGCAACATTATTGATTATCTGTAGCGAGAACTGACAATTGTGTTTTTTTTAATACGAGATATACAAATTCTATCAATGAAACAGTATTATGTTAAGTCGTTTAGTTTTTTTTAATTTATTTAAAAATGATATTTACCAGGACTCCAATAAAAACACAAGAGAAATTTGACAAAAAGCGAATATAACTATAAAAATTAACTCTTTGCTTTTTAAAAAAATACTAAAAAAATGTTCTATAATCTATGCTAACCTAGAGTTTGACAGATCTCCGAAAGGTGTATTGGGCGAGGGGTGGGGCGTGTTTGACGACAGGCTGACCATAGCCCAGCCTTCTGACACTAGAGCTGCGCCGATGTCTATGGATCCTTCTAGAACAAACATGTCATGAGTCAATAAAAAGATTTGACACCTGTTTATTTACTAGCTGTACCCCGCAAGTCAGATCTTCCAATAAATTGTTAAGTAGAGTTTCGTATTAAAAAAAAGATTGTTTTCTAACACTTCTAGAAACAATTGACTTCGAGGGTATTTCATATTCTAGTACAAAAGCATCATATAAATCAATGACTTGTAGTCCTTTTTGCAAAATTTAAAACAAACCTGTCTTTTTCAATGGAGGAATCCTACTTCCACTGGTTTGTTTTTTTTTTCTTTTTTTTTTTAATTATAAATAACTGGCAATACTACCGTCAGTGACGTCATACAGCTTGATGCCGGGTATTTCCCGGTCCGGGCCGCGCACGCCGCCCGTACGTTTGTACGTGCACGTTTTTGATAGGAGGGGCTTCCAACGTGCTACCTGAATATATTAAAGAAAAATAAGAAACATTAGCAGAGCACATTGCACATACACAACACTTTATTATAAACAATAGATTAAATGCATACTAATATTATAAATGCGAATGTAACTCTCGTCTGTCTGTCTGTCTTTCCATCACGCTAAAACTGCTGAACCGATTAGAACGAAATTTGGTACAAAGATAGTCTAGAGCCTGAAAGAAGTTTATATGAAAGTCTACGCGGACGAAGTCGCCGACAACAGCTAGTGAATAATAATTAAAAAAAACCACTTCATTGACAAAAACAAAGAAAAGGACTATACAATACACATACAACAAACACTTAAATAATTCAGCCAATTGGAGGCCTTATTGCTAGGAAATCTTCAAAAAATATTAATATAAAAATAATAATTTAGTTACTCAATTGGCGATTTAATGTTTATATTAAAAATACATAGATATAAAATACGAAGAAACCTGTGTCAATTCCTCGAACCGTTCTACAGCTTGCGGGTGCCATTTGGGCCACTGTCCCGGGGGAGGTTCTTCAGCCGACGCCGGCTTCACTCCCGCCAGGAAACACTCCATAGCCTGATTTTATTACCAGATATAATAAAACTTATGCATATGACATTCGGAAGTAATAATTACCTGAAATAGATTTGTTATAAGCGCAAAATCAAGACACAAAACCATCCTAATTAGGACGTCTTCGCTTTAGGTTATTTATGACCGGTTTTATGTACGCGCATGTGACAAAACTATCTTTTTTTTCTTAATGATTTTATCATTTATCTCTTTTCTTGTTGTCTGTCTTTGCGTTTTGACTTGAAATATTTAATATTTATATGCAAATAAGTACCTAATAATAACTAACCTGGAATCTTAAACGCAGCAAATCAGCCCTCAATTCGCACAGCTCATGCGTCGCCACATACTCACTGTCTCCATAATCCAAGTAAAATACATCTGCTACCTGTAACAATATAAATAACTAACCATTTAAATTTGTATCTATGGGAAATCCTCTACAGATGCTCACTTATAGAATGTCAAGCATTTAGGATATGAAGATAAAATAATAATTAGACAGGTTTATTTTAAAACAGCGCCATCTAGTTCGCTAAGCAGAACTTGTGTTATGTCAGCTAGAAAACGCGTGTATTCTAAAAACATACATGACCATTCAAAACTCGGAAAGATACAAATATAAATTACAAACGTATTTTTCCAATGTAAGGATATGGATTGTATACATTTCGCGCAGAGGATAGTCGTGTTAACACTTCACCGACCGGTCGTCAAATATACACCCTGTATATAACATAACTGAGAGATTGCTAGTTAGCAATAAGGCTGCCGCTGTACGTTTTTATTTATGGATTTTTACATGTACTTTTTTTTTGTTATAAATATAAAAAAGATCGGGTGGGGCTGTGTCAGGTCACACGGCCGTTGGTATTAACATGAAACTTCTATGCTAGCGGATCGCTTTTAAAGTAAAAGATTGAAATGAAAACTAGATTGACGCTGTTTTGACAGCGAGCTGACTCTATATAAGTGAAATATTCACACCACATATTTGTTTCTAAGACTAATAGTTTTTTAATTATTAAGTTACGATGATAGAGACCTTTTTCCTTACGGTCCACTTTTAAAACCTGGTATTGGTCGCGTCTCAAATCTTTAGCGCTGAACGAAACCTGCGCAGAAGTCAAAAATAAGGTATCGAGGGGACGGCGAGGCGCGCGGGGCGCGTGATCGTCGGGTGCGCGAGCGTTGATTGTTTGCCCCAGTCGTGTTGTCTTTCTCGCACCAATACGTCAATTACGAGCGCGATTCTACCGATGCGCAGCTATTCTCGTCCAGCGCTAAACATACGTGACGCGACCTATACCCGTAAAACATGAAGGTCACCTGCTGCGTGGCGTCGAACTCGTTGGGTCTGAGGTCGTCGACCCGGGCGCGGTACCAGCGCCCGTCGTGCCGGAACACCGCCGCCACCACCTGCCCCACCGACACCGACTGCAGCTGTGGATTATACAGGGTGACATTTTTCGAGTTAAAAAAATAATAATAATAGTAATAATAATAAATATATACACAGGGTGATCACTTTTCGTGTTGAGGATGAAGAATATATACCTACA
>JADANM010005346.1:2188416-2221638 GCA_026213755.1 Eurema hecabe | reverse complement strand
CGTCTTAAATAAAAGTAGGTACACCTCCTTGTCTTTGTGCTTGACTTTAAAATAGAAAACTCTTTGAAATTGTATAACACGTAATTGTATTCTTGCAAGTTCAGTTTTCGTGAACAAGGCCGAGCAACGCGACAAAGTGCAAGCTCAGCTGAAAAAATTACAACTTGAAATGTAGAAAGATTTCAAATAGAAATGTCTCTTTTATCTGTAGTAATTTTATAACTTTGTTCAGTTATAAAATTAATTTGGAAATATTAACTATTTTTGTATGGAAGGTTATGAATTTTGAGGATTTTTATGAAATTCTTTTATTAATAAAAATATAGATTATTTGTGAGCGAGGTTACAGTGAAACCGTGGAACACAGTATAAATAAATAAATAAATAAATATTTTCAGGACATTTATACACAGCGCCATCTAGTTCCAAGCTAAGCCGAAGCTTATGTTATGGCAACTAGATAACGGAATAAATAACATATACATACTTTTCTTTTGTAAATACATACATACAATACATAGCAACACCCAGCATAGTATGTAGACACAGCTTACAATAAATTATAATTAATTTATAATTTTGTAATGAAAAGCGGGAAAATAAACTAACCTAGGTACGTACGTAGTACCTGCACTACTAAGTAGATGGAAACTGAATAGTAACCGCCTTTGTACAAAGAATATATTATCTACTTCTTTACATTAGACGAGTGTATAAGAAAGTTTTTTCGTTTAACTATACAAGTCCAGTCAAATATGAAAGTATTTGATATCACCATTTTCTACATTACTTCAATTATTATTAGCGTTCTCAATATTTAGTAAATTACCTACCTACTAACAAATCGCTTTCTCGTTCCATTTACTTATAATTTTCAGTGGTAAGATGATTGTAATTGTATATATCGCGTCATTTATGTTTAGCGCTGGACGAGAATAGCTCCGCATCGGTAGAATCGCGCTCGTAATTGACGTATTGGTGCGAGAAAGACAACACGACTGGGACAACCAATCAACGCTTGCACACCGGACGATCACGCGCCCCGCGCGCCGCGCCTTTACCTCGATATCTGACTTCTGCGCAGGTTTCATTCAGCGCTAAAGATTCGTGACGCGACCTATAAATGTATGAATACTTTTCTTGTTGATTGTACATAAAAACTATTACCATAATGTAATGTAGGTTATCTGTAGAATATAAAGTAAGAAGTTGTCAGACATTTCATAGTGCTTGTCTTTGTAGATATGAATTCTTATCGCTTCGAGTATTATGCACAGTTTAACGTAATCAACAACGAAAATACGACGCAGAATACATTTTCTGTTACTGATAAGAACTGTGAAAGTACCTACTTATATTTTTAATGTAGTTAAAGAAAATGATAATAAATGATGCAACTGAATAGGCCCATTAAAAAGATATTTTGACATTACCTTGTATTTCGAATGTAATCAAAGTCGATTTTAACTAGTTTTGGAACAGTTTGAGAGCAACTTCGAATAAAATTAAAAACTTTTTTGTTTGTTCTGACAACAATACGATGAATGATATTCCACTTGATTCTTTGTTAGAGTAACTTAAGCTCCGTAACTATTAACGGGTCTTTTGAATCACTCTATCGTAAAAAAAGCCGTACGAAAATTTTATTTAAACATACATAGAGAATGGAGATAGACGGAGAAGTAGGCGACTTTGTTTTGAGCAATGATATAAATTAAATAGATATGTTTTAGGCGCAAATTTTTTAAGACTAAAAAACATCCTAATTAGGACGTCTAACCTATAGGTGATTAGTTACCGGTGCATTCACGCGCAACTGACAATACTCACTATCACTTTTTCTTATATGTTTTATCATTTATCTCTTTTCTATCGTTTTGACTTATGTATGTGTGCTGCCGCTGCTGTGCGGAACACTTTTCTCGGTTGATGTGTATGGGTATAACATATTTATTATATAATATCATTGGTATTCCGATTAAAATACATAATTTGTCTATTTTTTAACTTAGAGTATAGCTATAGTTGTTTAAACTTATATGTAGTTGTATAGTTTCTGACTACTACCGAAACACGTGAAAGATATAGTACCCACCTATGTTACAAATATATAATTAATGTAAACAATAACAAAAGATACGTTATCTTGATGATCGATGTTTCACAAGAAACGTTTTAAAGGTGTTTTTGTGTACTCAGAACGGTTTTGTAACTTAAAACGGTGAACAAATCGTGTGATTAGATTAGTTATGCAATCAAAACATGTTTGCGGAAAATGGCATGAATGTAAATTGTTTGTGTGTAAACAATAACAAAAATGATGATTGTTTTAAGAATTCACGTTTAATATTTTGGGTATTATTAACGAATTTTTTTACGTTTGTGTACCTAGTATTTTTGCTTTTACACTGTAAATAAGATTTATCATATGTGAAGCCTGAAGGTATTATAAATAAATCGTTGGAGTTGTACTTACCTTATTTTAAAAAAACAAAATTTCCTTTCGTGTTTTAAAGGAAATATAATTTACTAACTTTTATTTCTTGCAATTGATTTGATGTAGGTATGTCTGTTATAATTAAGTATAGCAATGATTATGTATACTGTATAGAATGTATGAATTTATGGTTGTATAGACGTATTCATAGATTTATGGAGATTTTATGTTTTGCTACGCAATAACCACGCTTGATAGATTTGGTTGAAATTATATGTTTACTAGCTGTTGCCCGCGACTCCGTCTGCGTGGATTTTCATATAACCTTTGACCCTCGCTAACTTCCGTTCCCGTAGGAATTTTACAATATCCTGTTGCAACTAAGCATTAAGTTTACTAAGGTACCTGCGTGCTAAATTTCAAGCGTCTAACTTAAGCGGTTTGAATTTTTCATACAAAAGGATTTTCCCCCTAATTCCCGTTCCCAAGGGAATTTCGGGAATTCCTTTCTTCGTGCACCTCTAGAGTACCTAAGCTACGTCCCTTCCAAATTTCAAGTGCCCACGTTTAGCCGTTTAGGCTGTGCGTTGATATGTCAGTCAGTTTCTCGTTTTATATATAGAAAAAAAAGAATTACATGCATAATGCAAGCCGACGCTATATTATATAGTATATTTTTTGACAATTGTCACGAAAACAGAGACTACGCGTGTACAACCTCGAACACAGGGTATCCAATATTACACTACTTTAATTCAATTAAGCAGTTGACCTGTAGTAATCGTTCAATGACCTCTTATACTAACATTACTGCAAAATGTAATTATAATTTAACACGTGTTTATTTCTTTGTAATTATGTAACATTGTAGTTCAATAACTCAAATAAATTAATTAATGACTCAATTTTTTGACTCGTAAATATTTCTAATTGCATTCTCAGCGTTGGTCTAACGAAAGTAGTTTTTGTAAGACAGGAGGTGAGCGTCTATTTATATTTTTACCTGAAATACGAATTTAGATTCGAGTAAGTTGAAGTTTATTATATCGAGCTACATATTTAGTACATATAGACTTTCTTGAGGTTATCATTTTTTATTGAAACCATCTAAGTTTTACACAACAGTAGAACAGTATATATGACTTAATGTAAAGACCATTTCCAATACACACACACTCACACAACTCACACACACATAAAAATATGTGATGACACATAATCTCACACATTCACTTAATATTCATGCCATAATAATAATAATAGCAGAATGCTAAAGAAGCCTTCCACTTCCAAAGTAAACCTTTTGTGGAAGCTATGCAAAAGTAAATTTTGTATTATAAATTATTAATAATAATTTTTCATACTGACAGGAGATTGGTATTGTATGGATTCCGTTTAAAAAGGGTTAAGAAAACCGAAACCCTATTAAAAAGGCTCCTTTATCTATCTGTCTGTCAGTATCATAATCTGAATAAGAGGTATAGGTCGCGTCACGAGTCTTTAGCGCTGAACGAAACCTGCGCAGAGTCAAAAATAAGGTATCCAGGTAACGACGCGGCGCGCGGGGCGCGTGATCGTCGGGTGCGCGAGCGTTGTTTGGTTGTCCCAGTCGTGTTGTCTTTCTCGCACCAATACGTCAATTACGAGCGCGATTCTACCGACGCAGCTATTCTCGTCCAGCGCTAAACATAAATGACGCGACCTATAACACAGCGCTGAACCAACCGACCTTGGATTGCAGACCTTAGAACTTAGATCCCAAGCTATTGTTCGACCTTAGTAAAGTCATGAAGGGGTTTCTAATCTTTAGATCTGGCAGGTGGTAACTGGTACCACTTAACTACGGAACGGTTGTGCCAAAAATAAGTTTTAAATGCAACGGCGTTTAAAATATATGAATTGTACCTCCTTATAAATTGTAATATGGAATCCTAATCGATTTTGTTGATGATGTTGAAACTAGATCGTAGAAGTCCTCTTCCAGGCTGTTTTATAGCGAAAGGAAGGTTTAGGGGGAAGAATAGGGGTCCCAGTTTTTGCGGGGAATAATAGTCGCAATTTTGGGGCAAAATTAACTAGGGAAAGTGACTGGATAATAGATAGTATACAATAAATAGAACAAAGTTCGAAAAGTAGATTACTATGTTAGTTTGTTTTGCGGTCCATGTTGGTAGCTTGAATGAAATCTTTAATGGCTTAGAAGCCAATTTTCTTGAAGGACTTCATAAAAAAAAACCAAACAATAATTATCTAAGATGGTTTATGAAAAATTTAGGTCTTTTTCGACTTGTATTTTTCCAAAAAAAGAAACGCTGTCATTTACCTATTGACTTAAAGGCGTCACGATAAGGCTTAATTGATTTTTTGCTTTACTCAAAAAGTTGTTAATTTATTGTTCTACATAATATTTTTTTTAATAAACTTTTTTCAAAATGCTTTCACAAGAATCTGTTTATAAATATTACTAGCTGTTGCCCGCGACTCCGCCCGCGTGGATTTTCATACAAACTTTCATCCCCTATTTTATCCCCTTGATGGTAGAATTGATCAAAATTCTTTCTTAGCGGATGCCTACGTCATAACATCTACCTGCATGGCAAATTTCAGCCCGATCCGTCCAGTGGTACCTATGGGCTGTGCGGTGATAGTTCACTGTGTCAGTCAGTCACCTTTGAATTATATATATTTAGATTTAATCCATACTAATATTATACATGCGAAAGTAACTCTGTCTGTCCGTCTGTCTGGCTTTCCATCACGCTAAAACTACTCAACCGATTAGAACGAACTCTAGAGACTGAGCAAGAACATAGGCTTAGGTACTTTTTAACTAGAAAAAGGGGTTTAAAGGGGGTCAAAGTTTATATGAAAGTTCACGTGGACGGTGTCGCGGGCAGCAGCTAGTTACCTATAAATAAAAATATACCACTTGACAAGTTGGTCGTTTGCCACCAGGCGACTTCTTAGTTCCTGCCATATAAAAAAATGAAACTAAACGGTTACAACAAAACAAGAACAATAGTTACCATTCTGCATGCAACGTTTCGTTTTTTTTTATTATGAAGTCACGCGATAGCAGGTAGAAATACAAGTAAATAAGTAAAACACGTCTTATAAATTCGAGTTCCTCTTCACGGCCCGGATAGCTCAGTCGGTAGAGCATTGGACTTTTAATCCAAGGGTCCAGGGTTCAAGTCCCTGTTCGGGCGAAATCTTTTTGTAAATTGTTTCTTAAGAAATTTGGAATGTACAGTCTATAAAAGTAGATATACTTACAAAATTTCTAATTATTGTTGCACTAAACAATTTCATCTGTTGAATTGATATTTATTTCTTTTACACATTTTTTACATTTATTTTTAGTATTTTAGTGTATTAACTCGCAGTTTTAATTCACTTTCGTATATTGTTTATTTTTTTGGCAGAAAGTTTTTATTTTAAACTTTAAGAATTAGCTTGGACCATATTATTATTTTGTTTCTACCTTTTCAATCTCTTAATTTCAGTTTTAAAAACGATGAAAAACTTCCATTAGCATTCAATATAAAAAATGACATACTGACCGAGTATCCGATTATCATCTGTTAGTGTTTCTTAAAGATCAAGGTTGCATGAAACTAAATATAAATAGTATGCTGATAACATGTGCTCTGTATTACGTCATAATATTTGCGATTTTGAAAAATCTGGCGCGCATTCTATGACATTTTGTTTTTTTTTAATTTAGATGAAACGATGACTATTTGCCTTTTGATGTACATATTATGTATTTTTTTAATTTTATATTTAACATGTAGTTTTTCGATGTAAATACACTTACAATATTAAAAAGATAGAGCACAATGTGAAACTAAAATTATTATAAGTATCAATTTTAACGAAACAGATATATGTGTTACACGCACAGAAGAATTATATTTCATTATTTACACTTTTAAAACTTCAAGAGAATATTAAAATAATATGTATTATAATTAATTACGTAAGGTTGAGTTTATTTAATGCAATTTTTTTAAACCCTTTCAAAGCTAATTCACTAGAAGTAGAAGTATAATAATAAATCAATATTATTAAGCACACCTAAACATAAGAATCACATTTAATACGAATGTAAACAAATGGAATCGTGTGTCAATGTTTTCAATAGCATTGCGTCATCCATTTTATGTACCGGCGATGCCAATTTTACGAGACAGCAGATTTAATTATAGGATTAAAACAAGATATAGATACATACTAAATTCCTAATGTTGGTATATTTAGACTGTATTACGTTCAAACCCACAGATATTAGTATAGATAATTAAAAAATAAAGAAGGTATAGTAGGCGTCATTTATGTTTAGCGCTGGACGAGAATACCTGCGCATCGGTAGAATCGCGCAGGTAATTGACGTATTGGTGCGAGTAAGACAACACGACTGGGACAACCAATCAACGCTCGCGCACCCGACGATCACGCGCCCCGCGCGCCGCACCGCTTTACCGCTTTTCCGCGCGCACCTTTAAATTTTTGACTTCTGCGCAGGTTTCGTTCAGCGCTAAAGATTCGTGACACGTACTATACCTACGTTTTTCTATTATCTTCTATCTTCACATATAAATGTAGGTACGTTTTAGAATTTAGCCAATGTAAATCTGAACGGGTTTCTAGGCAAGCGCGCTCCAATGTTGAACGTAGACGGCGACGTCACTGAAAATTGTGGTCAAGCGCAAGAACATATTGTGATATAAATAACATTCTTATAGTCTTAGTCTTCTCGATAGTCTATTAAACCTTCCTTCTCTACGTTAAAATATTTTGACAATAAACTTTTTATAATTCGCTTTTGACACTGACTAGTTTATAAGAGGATTTATTTTTTATCTGTGTAGTGTTAATAGTGTGCATTAATATTTTTATTAGTGGATTTTTTATATAGCCACTTTACCGATTATACTTAGTGTCTTACTTAACAAATGTTTTTTTAACCGCTTGTCTGAATCTGATAATTACATCTTTAAAGATAAGATAATATTAAGTTATAATAGTAACTCGCAACCTTATTAACTAAAAACATTATCTTAGGATTAAATACATTTTATTAATAGCAAATGTTTCATATATAATAGGAGTGAAGCCGGACAGGACGTTAGTACATATAAGATAAAGTACAATTCATCAAAACATAAAAAACTGCTCATAAATAGTAGTTTAATAAATGAATTATTATTTAACAAAATAGTTTCAATAAAAACTTATTTTGACGCCATAAAAAGAAATAAACTAGTTGATCGTGTTTTTATTTTAATAAGCCATTGCATTTAAATTGAGAAATTAAATTCGAATGTTGTTGGCTTTTTATTAAAACAAAAGTAGGTCGTGAAGAGAAACTATTTAAAAAAAATTTATTTAAAAAAAATCGACCTGGTAGAGTTCTTGGTTTACCTACAAATGTTTCAAAAAAATTTTGATGATTCTTTTGGTATTGGATAGGAAATATCCAAAGAATGATGTGATGATGATGATGATGGCTGAGAAACTGGGGGGACTTGGTTGAACAACAAATAATTATTTTGTTATTACATATTTTAGATTGGGACACTCAGTACATGACTGTGTTGTCAACCAACTCCGCCCAATAGCAATCGTAAAAGAGCTTCTTGAATACATTGACGGCTGATTTTGAATTAATAATACAATAAAATTAATAGCTTTCAAGTGACTCTAGTTTGATTGCACTTTGAATTTATTGTTATATTTTGACAATTTTCATTAGGCAAAATCGTTATACATGATATTTTTTTTTAAAGTTCAAATACCTACCTACCTATCTAATCTATATTACAATTTTATTTTTTTCCTAAACATATCCATTATTATTAGACGTAAAGCTAGCATCTTATCTTCTGTTTATCGATTTTAAAATTAGGTAGAACATAAATTTTGTCGCCATAACAACTTTGTGAAATAAAAATACTACGCATTAGCGTTGTTTGCGTGTGTGTGTGAGATAGCCGATAGTGGTCCGTCAAAGATTAGCGAGTGATGTGAACCGTAGCGAGGCAGGTAATTATTATTATACGTAAACAAAAAAAAGGACTAGCAGGAATTTTATTTATCCTTAATAGGAAAGGCAAAGGTAGAGCCATACAGCCTGATCTTTAGTTATATTTTTTTATTGTAAAAGGGCTAACACCCCTGAAAAAATAGATAATCTTTAAAAAAGACTAATAACAATACAAACAGGCGCGCAAAAATCGCCATTCTTTTTCTCAAATCAAAAAAAACAATGTTAACAATTTTTTTTTAAATATATTATATATATTTTTACATCAAGCTTTGTTTGGAATGGTATAGGTATATTGTTAACAATATTTGCTATCAAGCTACAAAATAGGATTATAAACAACCATTTTAACAAGAATCTGATTTTCTTTGAGCAATTGAAAAAATATTTCAAACTCTTATAGTGAAAGACGCGTATAAATTATGCATACAATCCTTATGCTAACACTATGAAAATCGAAACAACTTAATCTTTTTCTACTGCTTCTTTTATTCAGTTTTGTCTAGACTAAAGGCTATCCTGTCTTTCGTTTATTTAACTTCGAGGAACTTTTTTTTTTATTTATATCATAGGGGGCAAACCAACTGGCGCGTCACCTGATGGAAAGTGATCAGCGCCGCCCATGAGCACTCGTGATGTCACGAGTGTGTTGCCGGCCTCTTAAGGATAGGTACGCTCTTTTTTTGAAGGTCCCCAAGTCGTATTTGTTCGGGAACACTGCATGAGGAAGCTGATTCCACAAGATGGTCGTGCGTGGCAAAAAGTTCCTGCGAAAACGGACTGTACTTGACTGCCAGCTGTCAAGGTGATGAGGATGGTATTGTAACCTGTGGCGTGCAGTGCGGTGGTGGAAATCAGCGGCAGGTATCAAACCGAACAACTCCTCTGAGCACTCCCCATGATACATACATGAACTATTAAAATGCAAATACATTTGAGTATTATATTTCAATAAATTATTTAAATTATAAAGAAGAAATATAAGTAGATTGCATTAAGTTAGTTACTTATACTTGGAACGTTTTCAAGTGGGTTTTGATTGCATGAATAATATTGATAGCAATATGTATTCCCCAGTATGCCTTCACACAGCTGTGGACGCCCTATTTCTAAAACTATGTTAAGTTAGTATAGTATTATTTAGAATAACTAAAGCGACTAGTATCTAATATATTAAATGGTTTTGTTAAGTAGATTATCGAGTTTATGTTGATTATATGGGTTAATGTCTCAGCATTCCACTTATACAATTGATCACTACCCACATTTTGACACAAACTTAACTTCTGTCGAGTTACTCGTTATATTATACAAGCCGCGACCCGCGCATTTACTCGCATTTGTGTTTGTTCTAAACACATAAAACTTCCTCTTGAATAGCTCTGTCTGATAAAAAATCGTATGAAAATCAGTTAAGTAGTTTTAAAGATTTAGGGATACATAGGGCGAGATAGAAGAAAGCGACATCATTTTATACTACGTTATAATAATATTGATTTAGATTAAAAAGGAAGCATGTAATATGCTTCGTTTTTTTTTAAGTTTTCCAAAAAATATAAGTATTATCAGAGATTCACGTCATTTGAACGTTTCAGGATTTAACTTCAATTTATTTGTAATAAATAAGTAAATTGAAGGTTAATGCGACCCTTGCGATTCAATTACGTGCAAAATCAAGAAAAACAGAACGAAAAATCGAAAAAAATAAAAACATGTTATTCTATGAATCGCCCGATGTACGTGTAACATGTTTACATTACGTTTGCCAGTGTGCGTGCGAGGCCGGCGTCCGTATTTATTTTAGTCGCCGGCGTTACTCGGCTCAGTCCACAAACTACATTTTTACAGTCATCAAGTGCTTGTGTTTGTGTTCAATATGTCTGCTTCACCGATAGCGCGCCAAGCGACCCATACTCAGGCGATCCCTACTCGCCGGGTTCATATAACAGATCCTTCGCAAATGCCCGATGTCTATTCCAGCACACCTGGGGGCACCATTTATTCTACAACACCTGGAGGTAAATATTGCTAGCTGCTATTAAATAAAAATCGAAAAAAATAATAATATGATGAACTCGAAACAGCTCTACATCTCTACACAGATAATATCTGGAAAAACGAGTTTAAAATGCATCTTAAATTTAACAATATTTAAATACCAATATTATTATCGAAAAACCACGTGGTCGTAATTTGTTTTTATCTATGTAATGGATTACGTAATATTCACAGATAAACAATAAGGTGAGATCAAATTCGAATAAAGAATGTTATATTATATTGTTCGTAGATAATTTAAAATTTCTAAGGAGACCGTATGTAAAATTTAAGATTTGTTCAACTAAAAAACGTGGTGTGTTATTATTTTTATATAATCAATAACAAGCATTGGAGCGAGTTAGCAACCGGTGACAACGACCGCGTGGTTGATCAAAAGACCTTGGGTTTCAATGTACGCAAAATAAATACGAATGACTCGTATGAACGTGGTCGGGATTATAGATATTTATACGTACTTGATATACTTCTTCAATAAAATTGATCATTAAATAAAAGAATGTGTCGGGAAAAACGCAATATACTTTATACTCCAATATCTCAGTATTGTCCAGCTTCCTATTAAAATTGAAAAATTTCCATACTATATTATAGTGTACCTATAATTTTAAAAAACATATTTCATCGTAAAACTTAAACTCTATCAAAAAATACGCCTTTTAAAAGTTTGTTATTTATACCGCTTCTAGAGTCTATGATTAATAAAAAAAACATGTATTTTTAATCAGACGGTATCTAATATCTATCACGGTTATGATAACGAAGAAGGACACTCGAACACGTGAAAATTAAATATAACATTTATTATCATTCCGTATCACTATTCCAAACAAACCTTATCGAATGATATAATTATTTATCGGCGTTATCGCTAGATAAACAGGTCTTGCCAGTGTCTAAAATAACTAAAATGTAGGTTATTTAAAAAATTGTAACGTACCACGCCGGCTTACAGAGTTAATGGGAAAATTTTTGTTGCTAATTAAATTAAATACTTAGGTATTATGCAAAGGAGTTAATATTTTTATTTTATAGACAAGGAACCTTCTTTCATTGACTTATAATAATAATTTAATTACTGAATAATATTTTATAATTTATATGAACATATTGTTATTTTTTCGTAACTTAAACTGTCCATATACATCTAAAGGAATTGACTCTTTAAACATTTCGACTTAAAAAAATTCTATTATGGTAAATCATGTAAGTTTGTGACGATAAAAAGGGGTTATATTTAATTACTTCCAAACGTCTTTCTAACACCACACAAATATTTATATTATCTTAGACTCAACAATCACCTCTAGATAGAGCTAATTAGATAATTATATTAATTAGATAATTATTTTGAATAATTTCGCAATAACTAAAGGCTTTCAAACAAAACCTCTTGAATCTATGTACAAATATGATAGGTAGTTTATATAAAATGGCGTTGTAAAAAGTGTTTACATTTAATAATTATTAGCATCAAACCGAATTACGTCACTTTGTTTACATTCGCAATCTATATATGCATAATCGACGTTTTATCGCCAACATTCTGTCAGAAGCATTAATAAATAAAACAAAGGCATTTTTATAGCAGTTATTTTAATATTTAAGTGCTTTCTTTGTTTATAACAAGCTTTTATAGATGCTTACAAAAATTTTATAATTAATAAATAATTTTCTATTTATAAGCTACAACCAAATTAAAAAATAACCTCCGAGTTTTAAGTTTTCTAACACAAAGACACAAAAGGCTAAGGATTTCGTTTAATAATTTTTGCTCAGTGATTGATAATTAAAATATTTATTTATTACTTTTCAGGTACAAGGATTGTATACGAGAGATCATTCATGATGTCTCTCAGCCAGTCCCCGATATCAAGAACGCCTCCTAAATGTGCGTTACCGGCTGCGATGATCAAGAATCCAGGATCAGTTCCTATCCTGCAGACGCAGAAGGCTCGCTCGAATTCCATCTCCTTCGATGAATCACAGGAGACGTTCTCTATGGATCTCTAAATTAGGTTAAGGGCTATCTCAACTCGAATCCAAAGCATAGAAAAGGGCACAATGCCAATAGAATACTGATATATTACGTTTGGGAAACTACACATGCACGTTTCTATTCGACCAGTATTATTTTGTCCGTAGTAATTTAAAAAAAACGGTCAAGTTAATAACATGTCATAACTGTCAAAATTTTGGAGGGAACGTTGCCAAATTTTTTTTTTAATTTCCACTGTTTTTTTTAATAATAATTTTGAAATGTTGCGGGTTCGAGCTGTTTTTTACAAATAAGTTAAGGTGCTAAGTCAAAATAATCGCAAAACCTCTCTAGTCACAGTCGTAAAGTTAAATGAATGGATAAAAGCGATAGGTATTATAAAGATTGTTTAATGGTTATGATATAATATGATTTCCTATTTCAATAGCATGACGAAGCGATTCCAAATTTTGGGTAATAGCTAGTTCTAGTTTCAAAATATGGTTTTTTAAGTATATAGTGTTTTGTCGACTGAAAGTAAGTTTTGACTTTAGCATAGGTTAAATAAAGATATTAATTAAGCGTGACTGAAACGTTTTCCAGCGTTACGAACGCAATCCTTTACCAAAAAAACAGATAAAAAATTTAAAAATAATTATAAAATAACAGATAAAAAAACATATAAAAAATAAAATAATACAAAAACATAGAAACAATTTTTAATGGAATGGCTGATGCAGGAACGTTGTTATTGTTAAAAAAAACATGGTAAAGGATTTTATTGTTAGTTTTAAGAGCGTCTGACGCTAAGGTGCTAAGTACTTCAAACTGATGTGCCATTGCTTGTGGAAATTGTAGTGTGTGATTTATTTCTCGAGGCATTTTATTTAGAATATAAATTACCAAGTCTGATAAATAACTTGAATGTATGAATTGTCTCAATTTTTTAAACTGTTGAAATTGAATTCTTATTAAAGTGTTTTTGACTTGAAAATTGTTATACTAAAAGTATATTGTATTTGATAATATGTTCCTCGGTGGAGAATTATGATGACAAAGTTACGGTGATCTTGTAAGAATGTTTTAAGATACAATTATTTTATAAACATGGTATTACATTTGACTGCCAATAAATAAATTTAAAAAATAGCGTGTTGTTTTATTATTAGTTCCTATAGGACGTCTGTCAAAGCAGCGAATGCTCGTTTATTGCAAGGGATTTCAAAGGATCTTTTTAGAAGTAGAATGTAATAAGCTATTAGCCAGTTTTTACTAATAACCATAAGCCTAGTAGTGTAGCATATTATCGTTGAAGAAAAGTCTAATAAGGGATAAGTCGAGCTCGAACTGTTAGAACGGTTTTTTTACTGTTAAAATTTTATTTGATAACTAGCCGGCCTCACGCGACTTTGTTCACGCTGTAAGTACAAATCCTACCAGAAACTTTAAACCCTACGCCTACAATTTTTTTTGCTTAAAAACCATCCTCGCACATCCAGGATTATTCTTAAAAAAGAATTATGTAAATTTTGCGATTCATTTTTTTATTATAGAGATATTGTCATAGCGCATAGCTGTGTTATGGGTGCCTAAGTTTGAATAATTATTATAGATGGCGCTGAACATCTAGTTCCAATCCAGGGAGATTTCATGCTGAAAAAGATTCTTCTGTAATATAATATTTTTGGGCATATGCGGCTTGACATACATGGCATACAAAGCTATAGGTCGTGTCATGAATGTTTAGCGCTGGACGAGAATAGCTGCGCATCGGTAGAATCGCGCTCGTAATTGACGTATTGGTGCGAGAAAGACAACACGACTGTGGAACCAATCAACGCTCGCGCACCCGACGATCACGCGCCCCGCGCGCCGTGCCGTCCTCTCGATACCTTATTTTTAACTTCTGCGCAGGTTTCGTTCAGCGCTAAAGATTCGTGACGCTACTTATACTAAATCTTACCAGCCTCCGCGTTCTGAAGGCTTTTTCTGTATGTTGATGGTACATGGTCTATGACGTTTAGCGAACCGATGTAGTACTCATTTGTATGTATACGATTCATATTGTATGTATGTACTACATGCAATATGTTCAAACTGATTCAAACAATCTGCCCAATACAGATTCTGTAATTTAGAGGAAAATATGGACGTATTAGAAGTTGGAGTTAGAAAAAAATGGCTCACTATCATATCACTTTGTATCTATTAAAAAAAGGAATTTAAAAACATTCAGAAAAATATGGTACAAAAAAGTACCTAATAAAAAGATAACATTTTTCACATATTTCACTTTTAAGTTCGGTCATTGACCTTTCGCGTTAAGGAATTTCGCAATACATCACGCTATTAAAACGAAACGAACTATTTTCACCCTTTAGCTCTTACAATAAGATTCAATATTGCTTGTTAATAAACGGTTGCACTTTTCAACCCTCAATCGCCCTCACCCTTCGAATCTGTCTGGGGTCCAATAGCAGATATAAGTTTGGACTGCATTAGTATATTAACCATTAAAATATGTAAAATTCTTTAATTTTACTAATGCACTTTTTTAGCGATATAACTTACAATCTTTAAATTTAAAACTACAACTGTAGTTCGCGGTTTGCTATGTTTTTGTAGTTTATAATATAATAATAAGCTTATTGGAAAATTTAACATGCATTTAATAGATTATGAAAAACTAACGTCAATTAAGAAACGGTAAGTATTTCTTTCACCAAAAGAAAGGCACAATATTTCATAAAACAGTCGTTTGAAGTACGTTGTGGGAGCTGCGGTAGAGTCTCCACCCCTGGCATACCTGACCCTGGATACCAGCTGTGGTAAGACGGAAAAAAAGCTTGCTAATGGTCGGTAAAAGTCCGACTTAACTCATGGTCCTTTTCCCCTAGGTCCATAGGTGTAAATCCAATAAACACTCAGAATTATACAAAACTCGCGCCGAACTTATGAAAGCATTTTACACAACCCTTCCTCTTGAATCTGTTGCTATCTGATTAAAAAAACCCCATGAGAATCAGTTGCGTAGTTTTAAATATTTAAGCATACATACATAGCGATATAGGGACAGAGAAAACGACTTTGTTATTTATTATTGCCTTGAGAAACACTTTATTTTTATTATGAAGACGGGAGACGAGCTGGACGCACTCCTGATGGTAAGAGTAACGCTAGCCCATAACCAATGCAGAGCTGCCCGGGACTTTGCTATAAAGCCCAACTACGGCCAAAGGTGTACTACACCGACGCTCCCAACTTTGCGTCATCAGATGTTAAGACTCATTAGCCCAGTAATTTCGTTGGCTACAGTGCCCTTCAGACCAGAGCACAGTGACATTGACTTCAAAACAAATTCTATTTTAACATTCAGATATACATATAAATGTCTGCTCGTAATAATCTGACTGTGACATGCATGGATCAATCCTTAAGTTCTATAAGGATAGGACACTTCAAACTGTATTGTGAAGGAACACTTAAAAACAGCTTACACCAGAGATTAACTGAGCGCCTTTGTGCGAATTAGGTCTTGATTTATTGAGGTTATTTTTGAGAATTGTTGAAATATAGTAGAACCTCTATAAGTCGAAAAAAATTCGAGGTATAGAATTTTCTACTTAGGGAGAATTTCGTCTTGGCGGATTTTGATTCGACATAAAGAGGCTGAGATTCATTCTTATAAATTTATTTTTATTTAATAAACTGTTGTACAAATGTTAATTATGTTACGTGGATTTGAAGTTACAAAGCAGATAAATTATAATATTTCGAATTAAGTATACATTTATATTAAATTAATTTTATATTATACAATTAAGGTTATTAACTTTTCAGTTTTCAATAAGTGTATATTGGTAAAAGAATTATAAAAATCGGTTAAATAAATTCAAAGACAAACTCACAAACTTTATATCTTTGTTACATTGCCCATTGGTATCATTTTTCAATGAAATTGTATTGATTGCAAACGTTTATAATATTCTATACTTACATATATTATAAAGAAGTAAATTTGCGTGTTTTTTTAATAGTAAGGGGTAATCTCGGGATCTAATAAACCGAAAATTACACTAATAGAAATCCACTTTATTGCTGAGTGACAACTATATATTATACTAGCTGTTGCTCGCGACTTCGTCCCCGTCGGATCTATTTCTATTATTATGTCATAGTGAGTCAATCTAAGATAGACATATACTGTCGCGGACTTTTTTTTAGATCATTTAAATAGGAACAATTCTTTCATACATATTATTCTTGTATCTTTAACCGTTTTCGCAGCGCACGCAAAGGAAGCCCTCAGAGATGAATAATTTTCCCCATTTTTTCCATATTTTCCATTATATCTTCGCTCCTATTAGTCGCAGTGGGATGTTATATAGCCTAAAGCCTTCCTCGATAAGTGGTCAATTCAATAAAAAAAGAATTTTTCAATTCGAACCAGTAGATCCTGAGATTAGCGCGTTCAAACAAACAAACAAACAAACAAACAAACTCTTCAGCTTTATATATTAGTATAGATAGTATAGATATGTAATACTACCCAGGCAAATATATCTTATTTTATGCACCAAATCTAAGTGTCTGCAGAATGTTAACACCTGTTTATAATAACAACTGTTAATAAGTAAAAGGTACCAATCATTTAGGAGCACTAAAATGTGAGTGATATAAATAAATATAAACAGCGGCTTATACGAGTAACAACTGGTGGGGCTTCCAGTAAACTCATTAGCAAGGCTGCTGACATCACGTGAGCACTATTTCTTAATTTCAAGTGCGAACGTATTTTTTAATAAAAATACTTTATGCACTTTCTTTTAGAACAGTCTTCAATCTTCATAAGCAAAATGTTAACTATCGGAGTTTCTATATTCAAATTTGATTATAATAATAAAGATTGAAAATACATTTTTTTGTAACATTTCTTATTGGCCAGGAAATATCGAAATCCGAAAAAATGCGTAAAGAGAAGGTTCTCTCTCTTCCTTGCGAAAGCAAATGCTTGGAAAAAAAACATTGAAACATACTGGCACATAAGAAAAGAAATGGATATTTTCCTGTGACGTCAACAATATAAATATTGCCATATTATGAGGAAAAAAGAATACAAATGACACAAAGCGTTTGTTTGTGTCCAATTTATTATAGAGAACGTAGCGCAGGGGTGAAACGTCAATTCCGAAAACACCCTAAAGATGTGGAATGGCGCCTCTCTGACCTGCGATAATTTATACTGTAATCGGGAACGATGTCTCAATGATTAGTGTCAAATAAAGTCCCGACGAATGAGTTTTCCTTTTTATTGCCTCTAGAACACGGAAAAAGTGTTTAAATTTAACACAACGTTTTTTTACTTAGATTATTAAATCTAAAATATAGTATTTAAAAAGACAATTTGTTAATCATAGATATGATGTTTTAATTGCAACTTAATCTTATCTATTAAAAAAAAAAATAAAAAAAATTGATTTGCTGCGACAAAGGTTTAATAAGTCAACGTAGTCAAAAACAAAGATAAGCCTTTAAATCAAACCTTTGTATATTGTGCTATTTTTGGATTCATTAACACGGCCTTTAACAAGTGTTCTTTGTACGAGACTTCTCTTTTCAATCCGTATACGAAATAAAGTTAACGTTAATAATTAAAATGGTGCATGTGTCGTTATTTTATATATCTCCATAAAAAGCGCAGTTCAATTTGAGATGAAACACCTCGCGTCAACTATCTGCATAAAGTGAAGCGCGTTGGCGCGAGCTCTCGCAATGATAGCGGCATTTTTAATGAAAATTGTATTCAGGTCAGCCGCTGCAGATCTGGGCTGATTTTTGACGCAGAAAAACTACCGGGAAAATAACTGAAGAGATTCAATTATAGGGAAGCGCCGAGACGGCCGAATACCGCATTATTATATAATGTTTGCGGATGCAACCTTTAATTGTGATGAAGTTTAGGAGCGCACCTCACGTTCGCAGTCAATAAAGAATGTATCGAAACGAGATCGGTTAATTGGAGTCGGCGATCGGTAATTCCGTGATTGAGTAGGGTTGCGTCGGGGCGGGCGCGGTCGGCGGTCGGCGGGCGGCGGTCAGCTGGGTGCGCGCGCCGGTCGATAGGGCGGGCGGCGCGCGTGCGCGGCCCTATCGAGCTCAAACAGGCCGCCGACGCCGCGCGCCGCACACGCGATGCATGCGGGCACCTAGCGGACACACGCGCGCGGGCCTCATGGGCACCGTGCTGAGCTTCAGCCCGCGAGAGCGGCGCCCGCCCGCCGCCGCGCCGCCGCCGGACCGCACCGCCCTCGCCTACTCCTACGAGCGCCTCAACAACGCCAAGAACCGCGAGAACCGCGACCTCGCGCGCGACGAGCGACGCGCCACCCTCGACGATGCCGCCAAAATCATCTCCGAGAAGACGGCCCTCGAGAAGAACCTCAAAAAACACTCGCTGTTCATCAACGCGCTGTCGTGGAAGAGGTTCTCGACGGCCAACAATAACAAGAAGAAGTTAGAATGCAAGAGCAAAAGTGTGACCACGTTCAGGGCGCCGCTGACGGACAACGCGCCGCTCGATAGGAATAAGAATGTCAGCGTCGGGGGCGCGATATACGCGCGGGCCCCGGTGGCGCCGCTGCCGCCGCCGGCGGACGTGGCGCGCGCCAACGCGCTCAACAACAATGTGTGCTACGCGGAGAAGCTGCCGACCACGGCGGTGGGCACGGCGCCCGTCGTAGCGCCGAGGAAGACGGTGATCCAGGCGTCCACGTCGGAGCTGCTGAAATGTCTGGGCATGTTCTTGCACTCCCGCTGCCACCGCCTACGCGACTTCCAAGCCGGGGATGCCGTGATGTGGCTCCGGACGGTGGACAGGTCGCTGCTCCTTCAGGGCTGGCAGGTAAGTCTGCGCACGCATTTCTCTCGTATCGACAATAATACATTGAAATTGCGTAGCTTTGCGCTACGTGTCGTAGAATTTTACTGCAGAGTGAGTCATGTAATAGCTCTACGATTCGTGTTTTACAACGCCTCCTAATTGGAAGCTAATAATAAAGCAATTCATCTTATATTTATCGTGACGTATCATTGTTTTCTGTATTGATTTTACTCACCCATTGTTCAACTCCCCTACCTTAAATTATGCACATCTAATTACACAGCTACCATCTTCGTGAATGAGGACAATAATAACAAGAAGTTTTAACCAGCTATCAACCCTGTGAATGAACTAAAACCATATATCAAATTAAATATATATAATTATTATACCTATATATCTGTGAGATAAATTACAAATTTGCCATGTTATACAAATAATATATATATCCATTATAATTACATTGTAGCTATGTATATATATTTTATATATAAATACGGCGTCGTTTAATCATAAAGTACATGATACTTACACAGCTTAGACGAGAATAATGTTCAATGTTTGACGTCTGGACCGTCCATACTCCATTGTGTCGCGAAAGCGGGAATTACATAATGGCTGCATTGTTTTCGTGTAGATTTGAAAATATAAAAGTATTGTTCATTAAATTATATATTTTTAAGAAGAACTTATGTATAAACCAATGTATCTATGTATGACTTTAGGGTTGGTTTAACAAATTGAAAATTACAAAACACCATACCTAAAAGGAAAAAAAATTATTGATTGATTTCGCTGATAATTTTATAGATTACCAATATAAGAGCTATTTTATCACATCTATTTCATATAATTTCTTAGAATAAAATTTTGAATATGTATATTTATTTTCTTAATTTAATGGAGGTACGTTAAATAGTAACACATACTAATACTAATGTATTAACAATCAAACTATAGGTATAATTTTTTTGCAGGATTTAGTGAAAATAATATTAAATATAAACCTGATAAGAAACATTTAAAGATTCAAACACTAGTAACATACTTTTTTCAATTGTAATGAGATAAAATATTAAAATATGTGTTCAAAGCACGTTCTTATATGTATATAGGTACTCTATACGCTCAGAAGCCTACCAACATTGTTTCTATAAGAAATAAATTTGGAAAAATTTAAATCTACGAACAACTCACGAATATTTGTGTGATGCACCGCGATGACCTTTGTAAGTAGACAAAATTGTCTACTTTGAAATTCTTCACTTTGCGTGCTCATACAGGGGTCCAAGGTGTTACTATTCTATGATTATTGGGGGAATTACAGTCGTTCCATAAAAATTAGTTTTTTTATTACAATGCAAGAAAGAAAGAAACAAAAAATATATATTCCAGAGCACATTAAAAAAGAAGTAAACAAATGGTAGCTACATTTTTGAAAACTACGATATTGATCTAACTAGCTAGCTACCTATCAATTTATATCACCTATCTAGACACTCAAATTTAACTAAAAACTTAAAATAGGAGTTGTCTGAATCTGAGGTCAAATCTCTCGCCCAAAATAGGTTAAGCATCACCTTACACAGGCCGCTTTTAAAATAATTGTACCTTAGGTAAAAGAGCTTTACAGCTGCTTAGCCTTGTAACCTAAGTTAGGCTTAACTTAAGAATTTAAAAGTGAAATAGAAACATGTTCCTATATTATGTTAGTACTTTACAACATACATATATGCCATTTTACGTAGTAGTTCATAAACGATTCCAAAATTCGACACATTCAATATTTTATTTATTTTTATTTCGTCGTCGTCGTCGTCGTCGTCGTCGTCGTTATAATATCTTATAGACTAATTGTACAGAGTTAAAATGTAAGTACAGAAATGTAATAGGCGGCCTTATCACCAAAAGGTGATTTCTTCCAGGCAACCTTTAATAAAAATTTGTAAAGAAGGACTGGATTGGTAGGTATACTGAGCTACTTGATATAAAAATATATGCATACATAAACTTTTAAACTAAACACACTAAATAAAAATATAATAAATATATACTATCAATTTATAAACAAGGACTTTGGTGAGGAAATACAATATAATATAGGATACTATAAATAAATGTCATAAATATATACATAGATAATAATAATTTATTGTTCCGAGCCATATGCCATACAGAAGTAATGATTAAATAATAGTTTCTTAAAAACATTTAGAGAAGGCGCTCTCAATATTTTGATTTGAGAAACATGGCGTGGATGTGTAAATGTCTATGGTTAAAATATCTATGGTTGTAAATTAATAGAATTCTCGTTTACTTTACTCGTAATTGAAAGGACACGCTAGAAAGCCTTAGAGCTTAGTATAAATTTCTACTAGACAACGTGAATGATACAATTAATAGAGATATACAGTATACACTTTTATTAATAACTAGCTGACCCGTGCCCACTTCATTGGGCATAATATTAACAATCCTTCTTATATAGTCTATGACACTCAGCAATAATGTGGCTTTCTATTGGTGAAAGAATTTTTAAAATCGGTTCAGTAGATTACCAAACACACAAACTTTACTTCTTTATATTAGTATAGAAGTATAGAAATATACTAACATTATAAATGGAAAAGTGTGTTTGTCTTTTTTTCACAGCAAAACGGCTGGATTGTTTGTTATTATTATTTAGTTGAAATTTGATATGTAGATAGATGATGCCCTGGAATAAAACATAGGATACTCTTATCCCGGTATTGCCCCGGGAACGGGAACGACTAGTTATAATAATAATAATACTAAATATTATTAAGTTAACATTGTAAGTCTAAGTCTAATATAGTAATGAGATTGAATAAGACTAAGTCCCTTGACCGTGGACTGACTTCAAGGTACCTTCAAGGTACATGTGGATTTGGAAATAACATCTGGCAAATATTATTGATCTATTTGCTTTGGATTTATTCCCAATGTAATTATTAAAAATATTCGTATTGCCATAACCTTCGCGTGTGTGTGATAATATATTATGGTGTTTTAAAAATAGCTATCTTATTTTTAACTAGCGGACCCGTGCCCACTTCGTTGGGCATAATGTTAACATTCCTTTTTTTATATAGCCTATGACACTCAGCAAAAATGTGGATTTCAATTCGGTTCAGTAGGTCCCGAAATAACCCCTTACGACTTAAGAAACACACAAACTTTAATTCTTTATAATATTAGTATAGATAAAAAATGGGTTTTCGTGATTTGGTAGTTTAATAGTAATGTGCTATTAGAAAACGTATAATATTGTAAACCAGAAATATTTTGTTCTCCATAGTAAAACTGATAATTATGGTACGCATTATTATTAAAAAAAATATCGTTGAATCATCTCTACTTGGGTATTATTATTATTAATTTTATTAAAAGCCTTGCGGTTATATTCGTGTAGTATCTATTTCAAGCATATAAAAGTAGCAACATCGGACTAAGGAGTATCCAAAGACTAATAATTAACCTTCCAAACTACATCCAAACCCATTCCAATGCATGAAAGAGTAACAGATACTAAATCTTACCAGTTGTAAATGTAGTAAGAATGTGGAATCAGAAGGTTGTGCCTAAACTTCTCTTTTATAATATATACTTTTGTAAAAACATACTTAACATCATGAACTAGTAAGGTAATCAAAGTATACTCTACAGGTTTCTATATACAGGGTGCCAACCACTATCTCTTACAAAAAAATCATGTATCAGGAACGTTTTCTTTCAATCTTATAATAACATTCCTCAAATTCGTACCATGACCTCTATAAAACTATAATGTTTAAATCCTGCTAAGTAATATGAAAGAAATTGTCTATTGACTATTATTGTTTTTTTTCTGGATGGGGGAGATCCTTTTACTGTAAGAAATTTTTATATAACCTCTAAGAAATCGTAACCTGCCAGTTACCTTTGTCACGCGAATAACAATGTTCTTGAAACTTCTAATCAAAATATATTTTAATTGCGTCACGAAATAACCTAAATTTATGGAATTTTATTTATTCTGTAATTAGGTATTACATAAAGCGTTTTAATAAATATTCCCAGTAAAACTGTTTAATTATAATTCGAAAACATTCCCTCCATTTTTGTCACAATAAATACATTAAAATGTCAATTTAGGTCGTCTATTTTTATTATAATTTTGTAATTATGAAACCAGTGTTTCGAAAATATCAAAACAAATTTTTAACAGTAAATTGTTTGTTTGAATACGAGAATATTTACCCTTTTTTTATAGTGGGGAAATCCTCATAGGATACCCATGGACCTCGGGGAAGGACCATGGGTTATGTCGGACTTCTACCGACCAAAACCCCACTGTTAATCGCTCCGCCGCAGTGAGTGGGGATCCCGGGCACCTTTTCAGACTCTTCCGTGGAGAATATTTACCCTACAATTATTTTAACAGGGCAATACTTTATAAGACGGGGTTGATTCATTTAATATGTATGAAGCTTGAATGCAATCGATATTGTGACTTCAGAGTTGTGTCACGTGTGTAGCTTACGGCTTGCTTAGGGACACAAATACGAAAGAGGGTTAAGAGTCTGACGTAGGCGCAGATTAATTATTTTTTTAGAAAATTAAACGGATAGACTTTACGATTAAATTTATTTTGCGTGGAAATTGATAAATTTTTTATTCAACCTCTTATGTACGCCTTGATTAATTTATTATAGAGAATATAATTTTAAAGAAAATAACTTAAAAAAATTATCTCGACTAATATAAGAGGACAGATTTAATTACGTGTTAGTTTGAATAATAACTACTTGGCAGATATGAAGCTGTCTTTCAAACGTTGTGAAGCTACACTACCCCTAACACTAAATGTAATTAATACATACGATTATTATGTATGTATTACGATAAAGTTTAAGTACTTTATTAAGAAATGCAGTGTACCTACTACCTACGGCTAGTCAATAATATACGTTTTTAGATAAACTAGTTCGATGTTTTGGTAGATCATTCACGATGCCCTGCATAGCAGCATAACCTTGCTTTATTCCCAGATGAAAAGACAAGTTCGCGTGTGAAGCGAAAATCAAAGAATATTTTGATAGAGAAATGAGGTAGGTCATGAGGTCAGTAGATTCGTAATGAAAGCGATAACTTCTCATCAAAAAACAGCCTTCAGACCTAAGTGCTGTTAACAATTAATACTTATGAATGGTTTGATCTTTTAAAGGTAGAGCGTTTTTGCTTAAGTAGGTACTTCGTTCTCTTCTGAAAGATGAGTCTTTTTAAGGACATTAATTTCGCTTATATTAAAAGATATTTCTGTTAATTCTAATATATTATACTTACATGCGGAAGTGTCGGTGTATGGATGTTTGATTCGCTTTTACGAAAAGCTATTGAATGGCTTTACATACGATATTTTTTAAATCTCCATAAGACGTTCAAAAAAACGAAGGGCGTGGCTGATATGGTGAATAAATTACATTTACATTTATAATTTTCGTATATTATAAATTCGTATCCGATTTTACAGAGTAATAGCCAAGAAAATTTGGTAAGAAAATTGTAATATTTTCGCAAGCCCCTCGTCTCAAGACAAACAAGTCTTTTTACTTTGTGATATCTATTTTTATAATGGAAGCCCGAAAAGGCCCTTTCATTGTTTACATTGAGAAAATATTTAGATATTTTGTTGTAAAGGCTTCAGCTTATAATTTTCTTTCGAAATTTTTTCCTTTATTCTAAATTTAACCTATTGCGTAGGAATGTTTTTCGCGTTATTAAGTGCTAATTAAATTACGAAGAGTTTTCGTTTTCAATAGTGTCTTTAGAACCTTTTTTATTTAATGGAATACCATAATAAGGATTATAGACTACTTTTTTTGCCAGACATTATTTCCCTTAAAAGAAGACAGTTGCTAAGGGCCGTAGGCTTCAAGCTTTTTCTTGGTGTACTTTTTAAAAGCGGCATTTTTCAGTAGCGTATGCAATTTCCTGGGGGTTAACAGTTTCTAGCACATCTTGTGTTTTCGTCAGTAATACAACTTGGTTCAAAAACCAAGACAGTCACAGATTTTAAAATTTAAAATGGTGTTGAAAATTACTAATGACGAGTTATTTCGATTTCTTGTCACGACACTTACACCAGTGGGTGTTTTTCATTGAAATAATAATATAGACATACCTAAATAATCGCATGGTATAGTAACCGTCAATTACTTTTAGCGGTGAACGAAACCTGCGCAGAAGTCAAAAATAAGGTATCGATGTAGCGGTGCGGCGCGCGGGGCGCGTGATCGTCGGGTGCGCGAGCGTTGATTGGTTGTCCCAGTCGTGTTGTCTTTCTCGCACCAACGAGCGCGATTCTACCGATGCGCAGCTATTCTCGTCAATCGCTAAACATTCGTGACGGTTACTATACACTCTTGACTTATTCACTGTCTCATAATATTTCTACTTACCTATACATTCCATTTTATAGTGCATAATATACATTATGTAGCAACGAATCAAATTATCGTTACATTGATTCATTGTAGAAAAATAATTTAGAACGCGAAAATTATATTGATATAAACGTTTATGGCGTCGTTAAATCGGATGTACAAAAACATAGACAAGGAAATGCACAGATTATGTCCACTAGTGCCAAAGATAACATCACTCTTCAGGAACTTAACTTTATTATTTTTTTTTTAATATTTTAACAATGTTTTTTGTTTAGAGATAAGATTCGATATTCTATTGGTTAATATTTTATTATAGTCTTCATGTACATAAACCTATATTTATACAAAACGTTACTCTCAAATGTACAAATAGGAACA
This sequence comes from Eurema hecabe, assembly GCA_026213755.1. Classification (NCBI taxonomy): domain Eukaryota; kingdom Metazoa; phylum Arthropoda; class Insecta; order Lepidoptera; family Pieridae; genus Terias; species Terias hecabe. The sequence goes on along the minus strand of JADANM010005346.1, from coordinate 2,195,409 downwards.
GTATATTGTAGGCCATGACGCTTAACATTTATTTAGAGAAAAATAATAACGAAAAGTTTTTAATTGCGGCAACTATGATGCCTTCCACGCGTAAATAGAAAAACTAGTTGACATAGAAAGACTATTGTGAAACCAGGTCATAATTAATTCGTATGCACGCTATCATAAAAATGTTTTTAATTTTTTAGCTATAGGTAATTATTTAAAGTGTCACACGCTTGTGAAATTATAAATGGGACATTTTTGTTTTGTGTTTATTGGAAACATTTTCACGGGTTGAATGACCTTTTGAATTGTCATATTAAGTGTATAAGTGTTGCCATTCTTAAATTGATTTGTTGCTGGGTAAATTATTTTTAATTTTATATTTGTGACAGATTTTTTAAGTAGGTATTAATTACTAGCAAGAATAAATGAAACGCCATTTTAAAAAATAGGGCATAAATAGTACTTATAAGTATGCTTTAAATCTTATTAAAAAGAATCGGCTTTGAATATTATCTCCATTCAGATAGCTATTGTAATAAAAGTACCTATCCATCAATAAAAATCACCTAAAATGGGCATATTTTTATCGCTTTAATTCTATCTGATAAACAAATACGTAATAAAAGCGAATGTCCCAACTGTAATATGATAATATGCTGGAAACCTTTTATTATCTTGGGTTTCCGTTAGTCAATTTAAGACCCTATGCAATATATATTTGGCTTAGGGTAAGCAAAACATTGTATTAAATTACAAGTTGTTTTAGTACGATCCGACTATAAGGGACGCTAGTGTATAACCTTTCTCAAAATACGCCCTGCATAACATCTTGTGAAAATGAACGAATGAAAGTGACTGTAAATTATTTTAATTTATTGTTTTTAAAGAAACCATTCTCCTGTTACAAAAAGTTTGAGTTATTTAAATGGGTTTGGACAATATAAAATTTTCGGCAATTAACACGCAATAATACTTGTGCCATAGTATTCACTATACATATATAGATCTCACTGTGTCTCACATTTGTGAGTCTGACACACCCTGCTGCCTCCCTCAGGGATTTTGAGGCATGCGGATTGCGGAAGCATTTGTTCATGAAAAAAATATAATAGTAATTTGACAGCAAATTAAAGATCACTACAGTTATTAGTATATATTTTTGTGTGGATATTCTAACATATGATTTTCTCATTCCAGGACGTGGCCTTCATCAACCCAGCTAACGTGGTATTCGTGTACATGTTGGTTCGGGAGCTCGTTGACGGCGAGAGGATAGCACGACCGCAGGAGCTCCAAGCAGTCGTCCTCACTTGCCTCTATCTCTCCTACTCCTACATGGGCAACGAGATCTCCTACCCACTCAAACCCTTCCTAGTGGAGGACTCCAAGGACAAATTCTGGGACCGCTGCCTTTTAATCGTCGATAGACTGTCTTTTAACATGTTAAGAATTAATTCCGAGCCCGGCTTCTTCACTGAGGTGTTCACGGAGCTGAAGGCGTGTGGGGTGATCGACAGCCCCCCGCCGGCTCCCCCGCACCCCGCTCCGCCGCCGCCCCACGCCCTCACTGCTGCCTGACATACAGAGGTCGCCGTTCTAAGGCTCGCGTTGACAGACCGCCCCAGTCGTGTTTGATGTCGGCTTCTAACTGCCGAAAGTCTTGGTCGATCGTCAATAGGTTATGAATGGTCGTATAACCGTGTTACGAATATTTGAGTTCGCATGATTTCCTTTAAGATAATTAATTTATTGTTAAGTTTATATAGCATAATGTACGGAGAACTAAAAGGTTTTCAAGTTGTATGAATTTAAAAGTATACTACCTACATGTATGTCTAAGGCTATTAAGAAAGTTTTCTTTAAACGTTATTTACTCATTTATTTATAAATAAAATTGCAAAGCTTTAACGACGAAGCAAACAAACGATAGAACAAGACTTTCGAAGCAGGTATCCATAATAAAACAATGTTGAAAATCGTGATGGACCTCAGCGTCTGGCGCGTTGGTTTCAACCAAGTTGTGATAGAAGCAAGAGATAAAACAGCGAATTTATAGTAAAATTGATTTGGTGGTAACTGGATTCGGTCATTTCAAGGAGGCGAACAAACATCCCCATTCTAAGTGCATTAGTCTCGGTCTTCTAGTATTCTGTATAACTATGTGTAGGTTATTGATCTAATTGCTGATGATTGCAGTCTAGTCCGATAGGTCAGCGGTTAGCTAGTGATTAAGAGTTTCGTAAATGTAGTAGAAAATGGTATTGCAATGTAGTTAGATGATATTAGACGTCGGGGCGTTTTGGCTACGTACTGGGGAATAAAATAGGACGCTAAAAGACTTTGGGAGTGTCTACGTAATTCAGATTAGAAATTATCATTGTATTGTACCACTCGTGGTAACAGGTGTCTACATCGTCCTTCAGACTTCAGTATATATTCTATTACACTATATGGCTCCTTGATAATCTACGAGATTTTGCCTATTTCTTATACGTAGTTAAATGCCCTGATGGTATTAGGATGTGGCAGGCGGGGGGATGCAATATGGCTCCGGAGACACCCGGTTAGTCCTTCAGGAAAAAGTACGTAATACGGCCGGCTCAAAGCACGCTGCCTTAGCTAGAGTGCAAACTAAAAACTATCTGATCCTCTACTTCTTATCAGGGAAGAATTCAGGAAGACCCAATAAGATGATTGGGTCTTACTGGATAATGATTGCAAAGAAAGTTCGCTAGTAAGAAACTTAACAAAACTCTGGTTTTCGTGAATGTTTCTGTTAGCAACACCCAATAATCAATCGAAATATTGTCACCTTGAATTCCACCATACAACTTGTTCAGACGTGCAAAAATGATATGTATTAAGCAATTTAATAAAGTGTTGTTAAGTTGCAAATTATTGCATTGAAATTATTTTGCCGTTGAAAAAAATTATAATAAAAAATGACTAGTATTTTTCGTTTATTTCTGTAAAATGTTTGCACTCTAGATAAAGGTTTAAATAATATTATATAGGTCAAATTTTGCGACGTTTTGTACAGATAATAACTAACTAAAATAAGTTTAGTGTAATGTGGAATGGCAAGTATTGCTGTGGCACTCGGGTTGTTATTCAAAGACACTTGATCGTGGGTTAAAAAGGCAAGAAATAAAAAAGTCCGAAAACTCTTAGACATAGGTAGTAACCATGTAACCTTCTTGAACTACTAGAGTAATCAGGTAGCTACACATATTTGAAGAGATACGTTTGTAAAAGTTACATTTACGATAATTTAATACATAATTTTCGAATTATATGTTCCAAGTTTAAGTTAGCTACCTTATTATTAGGTTTTTAACTACTAAGCTAAGTTTAAGTGTACAGTCAACGTCGCAAGTTTATGAACACTAAAAGTTCCGTTTGCGATGAGCATTCAACATCCATTTCAACAGCGGTTTGTAAATGTTGATTCGTTTTGGAATACTAAATCTGTTCATCAACTTTCGTACTTCACTGTACCTTTGATAATGACTAACAAATTAATGGACCCAACACCGAGTGCCAATAAAATCTAGTCATTTGTATTGCCATATATAAGAAAATTTAAAATTTATTTTCTAGAATCTCAACACAATTCTGACTCATTGTTCGTGTAATTAGATGTCTGTGATGTTTTAAGCTTTGTTTCGTGTTTATAATCGTTTGTTATTTTATTTCGAGACTTTCTGTTATCTATAAGCTATGAGACTATAATGCTTGTAGTCATTAAGTACATATTAAAATAGTCGTAATGTAAAGTTGATGCCGTCTGCGTCATGCATGTTAAAATAATGATATTTAAGACAGTTTTAGAATCAGTTTGAGCTGAAAATAATTGGACTACCTAATACTTAACAATTTGAAATGTAATTACGTATGTCTTTATTTGTCAATAACAAGTTTCATAGACTTCACTTTCGTAATTGAAAAGTTCTGTAACTGTTTTCAAATCGAAATAGTATTCATGTTACTTCATTTTCTGACACGGTTTACTCTACGGTTTGAAATAGTAATAATGTTACTAGTAAAATAATTATTTTGGACTTAGTGTTCATTCGATTAGGGCAACATTTTAGACAGGAATTCAAAAGTGATCAATTTATAATAATTACCATGAAAAATCTAAAGTATATGATGTTATAGTAAATGTACATTCCAATTAATAAATTGATAAGTCGGTTAAGAACCCAGTAGATGAATATTTGTCTGTGTTTATAGATTTCTTCGCAGTTTTTACTGAAATACAAAAGCGAGTACATAGTGTGTGTACACCAGAAAATTTTGAAATATCGATAGATTTTTATAAGAGTTTTCCAATTACAGAGCATAGTGCGACTCAGTGTCGTCAATTGCCGAATTATGCTGACGCTAATTGGAACGTGCACCTTGAACTTGTGAATTTTGAGTGCTCGATTGTGTGAATCTCGCTCGCTGCTGTAGTTGAAACATTCAATATCAAGCATTATGCCGCTTTAGTGCTGTAATTGGAAAACTAGGTATATGATTGTAAATTATAATCTTTTGCACGTTACGTTCTGAATGTCAACTGTCCGAAGAATCTTTCCCCATGGATCGCCAGTTGAAGAAAAGCTTGTTCTTAGTTATCTCGTCAGGTATAATATCATCTATTAGTTTCTTTCCCAATTTTCTGGTGACATAAACAAACTGAAATGCACAGAATACTCCAGTATAATGTACTAAATATAGTTTTATATTTCATCTTTATTTTGTTGATACAATAACCAAAGTTTTTCGTCAAAATTAATTATTTTAGTTTAAATCATTGGTTATTTTATCTATAAAGTAAAGGTTTGGTGCATTTAATACAGAATAATCTGATTCAAACAAATTATTAATACAACACTGTGAATGAAATCTTGTACTGTAATGATATTGAAAGTGTGGATACGTCTGTTGTCTTATCTACCAAAGGTATTATTCGAATACCTCTTCTAATAACCATATACTTAACTCACGTTTGTTATCTAACGTACTGTAAATATACCCAATTATTAAAAAAGTTTCGTATATACAATTCTGTGTTTTATTTTCGCTCTGCAACTTGAGCGTAAGCATTTATTTATCTAAAAGGGATTCTCAAACGGTGCCATATTTTAAAAACTTCCTTAAGATCGAATTTAAAAAGAGGTAAGTACTTAATATATGTATATTATATGTAAAATTGAACAAAGGTCTACTACAAAGATTTGCTTGAGTAAATTATTGAAGATATTTTTCATGTAGTAAAAAGTACATAAATTAAACTGATAATCCATTTATAATTTTAGTTAAAATGCCATTTATAAAATTTGTAATTTATAAAGCATGGCTAATTTTAGGGAATCGAATTGATAACTTATTCACGAAATAACATTCTTATGAATACATAAATGGCGTAACTATTTATATATTTTTCTCTATGACTCATAAACACATAATAACTTATAGCTGTTATAATAATATGGTTTAATTATTTTAAAAAATATTTTTAGATAGGTACACTTACTAATTTTTAGACTTATTAGACAATCAAAATGGGCCTTTTTATTTTTGACAACGTATTGACAATTTATTGACATTGTACATGTTTTGTTGAATGTTGACACATTTCCAACTGTCAAAGCAAAGTACCGAAGTCCGAACACCGGTCAAAATTAAAAATTTTAATAACACTAACAGAAAAAACTAATAGTATTATAAAATTAAATTCAGAGAAGATATTTTTACATTTATTAAATAAAATGGACGACTATCCAGACCCAGACGAAGAATATGAACTTATGTACTCAGATGAATTAGAAATATTGAGAGAGACGGAGACTCCTTCAGGTACATAATACATGAATATAATTCTGTTTTTTTCATATAATTTGATTTCTGTAGTCATATTTTGTATACCTATTTCCTATGTTTATAACATAAGATTACTTAAACATTTTTACAGACACAAATCCAGTTAGGAGAAAAATTCTACCAGCCAAAAGAAGTCTAGACTTTTCAAGTCCTGAGCCTAAGAAACTAATCTCACACACACAGAAAAGCAATAGCGACTTAAGCCAGCCCTTATTCAATAGTACACCACAGCACAGTGCTTCAAGTATACATAAAGAAAATGAAATTCCATCCAATAAAAGAACAGCGGAAGATTTATTTGGCGATATTGATGATATAGACTTTGATAATGTTCAGTTACCAAGCAAAAAGCAGAAAACAGAAGAAGAGAGTGATATGGAACTTATTAATAAGATTATAGAAGGGAGAAAAATGAGACAAATGTTAATGGAGACAAGTAATAGAGTTCAATCGGACAAACATTGTAATTATAATGCAATAGAAAATCTATCTTTGAATATTCCTAGGTGGTTAACTATTCATATTTTATTTATTTTTTAAGGTATCTTAGCTACTAGTAATGTATGTATTATAATAAATAAACCTTCTTGAATCTTAATATTTTTAAAATTATAGTTTTAAAATTGAAGCATACATAGAGATATAGGGACGGAAAAAGTGACCGTGTCATACTATGTAGTGATGTGCTACAGATATACCCAATTGTATATTCGTATGACATTTTCCAGGTCAATATAACACTTAATAATAATGTAGCTTTTTTTTGGTTAACAGTATTTTCAAAAATTGTTTAGTAGTTTCAGAGCAACCTCTTGACAAATTCACAAACTAATAAAATATATAATTACAATATTACAGTAATTATCTCTAACATTAATACCTGCTTAAAAGGAAACTTTTTTGTAACTTAGTGTTTTTTTTTTCTAGATGGCCATTTATGCCTTTAACAAATCCCGATGGTGACAGAGTATATGTACGATTAGAGTCGGAGGATTCCTGGGATAAGTCTTTAGATGCTTGCAGTAATGAGCTGTCATTGCATTCTACTTATACTTCAGTGTGGGAGGAAGCCAGAAAAATTGTTAGTATAATAAACCTTTATCTGCTAAAATGCTAAGAGTAAAATACTCTAAA